>JAFELO010000248.1:529227-575844 GCA_017140195.1 Eumaeus atala | reverse complement strand
ATGTGAGCGAGAGATACCTCCCCGGTCGAGCCCAATTCGGTTGCAGGAGAATATAGTGTCGTACACCATGCATGGCCTAGTTCACGATACTAAATCCATATATAGTAAATGAAACCACTTCTTCTTCTTCGTCCTAGCCTTATCCCGTTTCTATATCAGATGATGTGGGGGTCGGCAGCCTAATCTCGGGTATTTTAAACAAGGGCACCAGTTTTTACACGGAGCGACCGCCATCTGCCCCATGCAACTCGGAAGGGAAACCAGGTGCAATCCTAGATTAGGTCGAACTCGAATACACGAATCCGGATTTCCTCATGACGTTTCCCTTCACCATAAGAGCACTCAGAAAACGTAGTTAAGCTAGGAAAAGTCATTGGTACAAGGGGTTCGAACCTGACTACACTAGACCCATAAGGCTCTCAGATTGAATGAAAACACTATACATTATATATGGAGGTAACAGAGTAGAGAGGGAGTAACCTACCTATAAGATGTGCAGCTATGCTTTAGTGCAATCAAAAATTAGTTTAGGTATTTTTAAAATACAAACGTTTTTCCAACAACCACTGCCCAGGGTAGGCAGAGATAACCGAGTGTCTCATGTCTCGATACACCGGTATATATTCGTGTTTCTTCATGCGCACAATCCCATTTTTGTACTGTAGATAAATACGCGTTAAAAATACTAGTATGAAAACGTCAATAATCAGAAGAGCGAGAATTGCCAGATGGAAACCCTAGGCTTAGTAGAAGTCTATACGTTGTATAGGGTCGATCGTCAATTACTTTATAACTCACGAGTCGGGAGCAACTCGGGTAGCGAGGACGACATCGGCTAAACTAATGCCGAGTAGACGCCGGCTAGAGACTTGTAATTACTGTCTGCAAAATTAATGCACTGAAACTTGGATGAAATGAAACCAGAGCATAAAGTTTCTAGCAAACTGTAAGCAACTTGCATTTCTATGTCTAATACGTACCTATACGTATTTCTACACGTAAACCGTTGTAATACGTACGTATTTGTAAAACTTCCGTTTACCGAATTCTGTAATCGAACTAAATTATAAGTAGGTATTGTATATTTATATAATACGTCACTATTTCTATTATTTGACGATTTCCAGATTATAATGTTTATTGTATGAAGTAAAGCTTGTAACGAATGTTGTTAAACGTGTGCATTGCTATTTGTGTAATAACAAAGATAAACTGGCTGGTGGCCAAAAATATTTAAACGATGATCATTGTCACATTTTATAAACGTCTGACTTCTTCGAAATCTGAATGCAACCCAGTACCTTTCCTCTGGACTGTGGTAGACTACACGGCAAAAGACTTGAGATTAGGACTCCTCTACCAGATAGGTGCCAATTATTTGAGTACTACGTGGCAATAATTTGTGCATCACTATTTAAAGGAAAATAGCATACTATATGATTTTTAACATATTAAGCCTAATACATTGTACCTCTTTGAAATCACCCATATGGGTTAAGCATTTGCTTTAATTCTAGCTAACGACTACATCGGTGCAATCAAGAGTCATGATGTGAAGTTTATTTCAATAACTTCCTACTTTCAAGTGACATAAAATTATGATAAAATGTTAACTGACCTTTGTAGAGAAGCCGCGATCACAGACGGTGCACTTAAACGGACGCTCCTTAGTGTGACTGCGATAGTGGATCTCGAGAGCGGAGTTGCAGGCGAATGTTTTGTAGCAGATGGAACATGTCGTGTTGCCGCGCACTGTACACAAATAAATCCTCTGTTCATTCTCACCATTACGGTCCAACACTAGCTATGTTTCCAAGCTCTAAACTTCTTATTTAATTTCAATTTGTCATCAATCGCCAGGTAAAAGGTATTATTAGACAAGAGTATTAGGATAATACGAGGGAATGGATGAGCGGACCAGGGCGGACGAATTAAAAAAATCCCGCTAGCGCATACCTGCGGGAGGAAAAGCGAGTCCTAGTGGGCTGAATGGCGATCCACCGAGAGCACCGAGCGCAGCTAGTGGCGTAGGAGGTGAAGGCAGCGGCGAGTGCAGAGGCAGTCGCGGTGGCGTTGACATCGACGAGGGAGACGGCGACGGTGGCGACGCCCGCGCGCTCCGCCCGCTCTCCGAACCTGTCGCCGATGGGAGGGAAGCCGTTGTGGTGATAGTTTTTATTTGGTATTCGGACGCCGAGGCGCAGACGGAGAGCGGCGAAGTTCGACGATTCTTCATGTCTGAGTCGTCGTCGAACTCCCGAGCAGCAAGCTCGCATTCGTCCCGGCCGCTCTCATCGTCGGTTCCGCGGGAGTCCGCCCTTCGGTCGCCGGGAGTAGACGGAGTGGGAAATATCGGAGGTGGGATTGGGGAAAACCTTTGAAAATTTGAGATTTCAGGCCCGCTATTATATAGCGGGCTGTTTTGAATTTCAGCCAGACGAATTTGGCCAAAGGGCGTAAAACGATCACCTGTGTGTAGTCTGATATGCTGATGTAATAGAGAGGGGTCAGTAAATTTCTTATGACAAACGGGACACTGATGTAACAGTTGCGAAGGTGGCCTTATGCGATGGACACCCATGTGTGTCTTCAAATTACCTTTAGTGGTAAACGCACGACCACAAAGTTTACATCTAAATGGGCGTTCCCCTGTATGTGTACGGTAGTGCATTTGTAAAGCACTTTTACAAGACAAAACCCTATGACACACGATACATTCGTTTGGGTCGGTTACTTTATTATCGATATTGTCTACCAATTGCTGCAATTTAGCGGTTTCCGATGTCTTGGTAATTTCAATTAGGCTTTCCCAGGAGTTATCATTACTGCCAGGTCGTGGTAATAGAGAATTATAGAACAGAGGATCACGGGCAATTTCAGTATCATTAATAGAAACACTATACGGATTGTTGTAAAACGGAGTGATACTACCAGAAGAAATACTGCTAGGTGGAGAATTTGGAAACAATGGATAGGATGGAAGTGTACGTAGTCCAGTTGCTATTGAAACTGGTCCAGATATCGATGAATTCTTACTTGAAAGATTTTCCGGCTGATCTGGATCGGTCTTGACTTGAGGACTTTCTCTGCCAATTTGATCTTCGTTGCTGTATTTTGAGTCCATACTGCAATCGTCATAAGGTGAAGTTGAAGGATACCGGTCGTGTTCGCCGTCTTGACCTCCATCATTTTCCTCTAACTCGCGCTTTGGTGAGATACGGTCAGATTCTTCAAAACTAGAGTCTCGTTGGCTTTCCTCGTCATGTGGTTCAGATTTAAATATTTCAGAGGGGGGTCTTAAGGGACTCGACGCGGAAGGTTTGCTCAAGTCTGCCGGTACATCTTGTTCATCACGCATTCCGAAGAGTGGATGATGTGAAAGTGGTTTATCACCAAGAGGACGCGGTGGTAACAAGTCATGATGTGGTGGCCTATATAATGGTAAGCTTGGCGGGAAGGGAGCTGGCGCACCTGGAGGAAACTGAAGCGGATGGGGTGGCATTCCAGGGATTGGCCCCGGCGACAGTTGTGCTAAAAGCGGGGGATGATACTTGTCCAAATGCTCTGGCACTGGATTAGGGTTCATCTTTACGTGAGGAAATTTGGCAGTATGTCTTTGAAAATGAACTTTGAGATTTCCTTTGGTTGTAAATCGTGATCCGCAGACATTGCACTTAAAGGGTCTTTCACCTGTATGAGAACGAATGTGAATTTGCAGTGCAGAATCGCTTCCAAAAACTTTTCCACAGTATCGGCAGCGGTGTTTGAAGAATGGTTCGTTACGGCCGCCAGATTTTCCATCATAAGGGGACATTTTTCCTGATTTTCGAAAAGCTAATTCGTCAGCAAGATTGTTTGCGAGTAACCCCTGTGATGCATTATCAAGTACTTCTTGTGCTCGTTTTTGTAACATTTCAAGTGTATTTGGTTCGTTCAAGGACGGCGGTGGATCATTATTTGTGATGATTGTCGAAGCTAATGAGGATGATATAGAACTGTAAGGCGGATGTGACATTACTGGAGGCGATGAGGTTGGGAGTTTAGGAATGGAAATTGGTTCTGATTTTGGCGTGAGATGTGAGTGAGTCGACGGCAAGCTTTGGCTAGTAGGAGGAGAAGGCATAGCAGGAGATGGCTCCCGTGGCGGACGAGGCGGAGACGGCGATCGAGCCGGTGTCGTTGGCATATTCGAATCATGTTCATTTGGCGGTGGACTCGCAGGTTCATCTTCTTTTCGTCGAGTTAGCGATAGCTGGTTTTGGAGCTGTCGTATTAATTGTAATTGAAATACTTGTTGATGCTGCAATGTAAATAGCGTACTTTGTAATACAGCAAGTTCATGTAAGGCGGCTTCATTATTAGCATTATTAGCCATAGCTGTGGCTGCAAATTGTGCCACTGCGACTTTAGTATTTTGTAGTGCTTCTAATGTAACGTGACCGGCTACTGGGAATGGTAATCCTACTGGCGGCACATTAGCCTCAGGTACTTCAGCCTCCCCATCTTCGAGGCTATTGTTATTTTCTGCATCTTGCCGATGCCTTCTTACTTGTTCCATTCTTTTATTTGGTCCGTCCATTTCTTCATCGCCTGAGACAACCATGTCTTCAGGGTCTGAGTGCATTCTCTCTTCTCCCATCTGCAGTGCTTTTTCATCGCATAGTCGCTTATGATATAAGAAGTCAGGAAGGTTTTCAAACTGCTCATGGCACCTCGGGCACATATGCGTTTCCGGTCGGTCTCTACTTTCATCTTGTAGGTGATTTATATCATCATCGGAGCATGAGCCCGAACTGTCACCTGAAACAATATATTTCAAATTGTACATTTTTTTTAATTTATTTTTGTTAAGAAGTGTTTGTGTTCGTGTAAAAACAATTATTCACCCGTGCAACTGATGTAGGGTGAGGACTGTATTTGGATTAAGAAGTTTTTATCGGTTTCCAACCTGATGGGATGCAAAACTGTATGAAGTTATAGGTTGCAATTCTCAGTCCGTACCTATCTGTATAATTCCATGTATACATGATGCCACGTGGATACAGTATGAGTGACCGTAATAGCACTATATAATACATAGATTACAAAAGTTTATATGAATGTTTGTTACTTTTTTCAGGCAGAAGCTACTAAATACATCACTCGCTTGTTGTTTGTTGAGTTACTATCGGTTCCATGAAGTCAACACTGTATTAATTAGTTAATCAAACTTTTAAGTGATGTCTAACTGCTTAATACGACTATACGAATGGAATCTTCATGGGACAGTGTTATCATATGAAAATGTTAGTGGTTCAGTGAGTTAAACAGAAAACATGCTTTGTGACCATTTTGAGCTACTTAGCTAATAGTAGTAAGTGCTAAAATAGTTCAAGGAAACTTACCTTTGCGAATTATAAGAATATTTTTTACATTTTTAATAACTGTACAATAAATAACTTCTAATAATATTTATGATCTCAAGTACTGATAATAACGTGGCGGTGCAGTGTTCAATAAAAATTCTGAATGTAGTGTCCAAATGTAAATAACAGTTTAAAAGTTTTAACTAACGCTCGCGTTTAATAGTATGCGCTTATATAGACTTAATTTCATTCGTTTTACCGTCAGTCAGCTAGTCTAGCGTGTACGAAGTCCTGTTTCACATCCACAGTAGCAATCAACTTTTTTAAAGAGTGATTTTTTTACTGTCTTTTTAAATTTTTTTTACATTTATTACTCATATAAATATTTAAATTAGAAATAACAATAGTAAAAATTCGACATGTCGTCTACAGCGAGGATACGGGCTTGCTGTAACACTAAATGAGGTGAAAATGAAACACGCATGCAATGCGCAAAGTGCAATAAATATTTACACTTGGCATGCTTGTCCCTTTCTGACAATTTCAGACGTAAATTGTCATCATAAGCCTGGAGCTGTACATCATGCACTATTAAGATATCGAAGCAGGATTCAACACCTGTACGGAATGTTACGACAATTAGAGGCAACAAAAGACATGCATTGGCTTCACCGCCTTCGGTGCTGTCTTCAAAGGAAGAGATACACGCAATCGTGGGGGCAATACTCAAGCACGAGTTCGAGGATATGATAACACGGCTTAAGAATGAGGTTACTGATATATTGTATAACCTGACGCAGTCACTTATATCAGAGATAGATTCAAATATAGTCAAGAACCTTCAGCTAGTTGAGCAAAGATTGCTGTATTTTTTGTGATGCCACCAATTTTGCTAATAACCAAATTGACGATTTCGATAAAGAGCACAAAAGAACCATAAAGGCCATAAAAAATCTGGACGCTGAAAATATTACTTTGAAATCGAATGTTTCTGGTCTCACTAGTAAAATATACTATTTGGAGCAGCAAGCCCGTGCAAGTAACATTGAAATTCAATGCGTTCCTGAAAAACGTAATGAAAATTTATATAATACGATTAAACTAATCGGGAGAGTAATAAATTATGATGTAGATGATAGCAACATTCTACACTGCACCCGTACAGCAAAACTTAAGTCTAATAATACTTATCCCCGTGCTATTGTTGTACAATTCGTTAGCATACGCATTCGCGATAATTATCTCGCCGCTTGCATTAATTTTAATAAGTCCAACCCCGACAATAAATTAAAAAGCGAACATATCAACATCGAGAATGGAGGACCAATATATGTATGTGAACACTTTGCACCTTCTTAATAAAGCCCTTCACGCAGCAGCAAGAGTCAAGTCCAATATATGTATGTGAACACCTTGCACCTTCTTAATAAAGCCCTTCACGCAGCAGCAAGAGTCAAGTCCAATATATGTATGTGAACACCTTGCACCTTCTTAATAAAGCCCTACGCAGCAGCAAGAGTCAAGACCAATATATGTATGTGAACACCTTACACCTTCTTAATAAAGCCCTTCACGCAGAAGCAAGAGCCAAGTCCAAGAAACGGGGTTATAAGTATGCGTGGATAAGAAATGGAAAAATATTTGTCAGAAAAGATGACACTTCTGAGTACATACTCATTAAGGACGCAGACTCATTAAGCAAGTTAAAGTAGTTAATGTTTTATAAAACTCTTTAGAATAAGTTATTTGCATGTAACACGAGCAGTTTTTATATAAAATTCGATGGCCTAAACATATACTATCAAATTGTCGTGGCTTAAGAACCAAAACGATTGCCTTTTACCGTGATCTTTGCTGCAACAGTTACGACGTAATAATACTTACTGAGACATGGTTAAATAGTAATATTGACAACCGAGAACTATTTGGCGATAGGTACGTGGTTCATAGAAGAAACAGGGAGAGTGTGAGCTTCTCCCGAGATAAATCCTAATATTATTGTCAACTGGCAAAGTAACCTCTGAGTAACGATAGATATCATAAGATCACGTGCTTCCCGTGGAAAGGCTATCTGTGCTGTGTAGGCCTCCATTGAACAGAGGTAGTCTAAAACATTTTTTAAACAACTGTAACAGGATCTTTGAGCAATTGAAGTTACAAGTCTGTAACCTTAACTTAGCTAAAATTAACTGGACCTCAAATGTTGCTCCTACAGATTATCACAATTCAGGAATAAACCAAGTGCTCCTAGATTTTGTACACATAAATAACCTAACACAAATTAATAATATTTAGAACACACTTGATCTTATTTTGGTTACATATTCTATTACAACATAAAAACAGCCGTTCCTTTAGTTCTCATAGACCCATTGCACTCTCCTCTTGACGTAGTTTTGTGCGCATCAAATCATCTGACTAGCAATTTTTCAATCGAATATCGCAACTTCTTCAAAGCAGACTATAACAGCATATGTAAAACATTAAATGAAATTAATTGGAACGTAGAATTTGAAACCCTTCGTGACGTAATTTCAATGGTTAAACTATTTTATTTTAAGTTGGGACAGATTATTGATGAATTTGTTCCCCTTACCAAAATTAAAAGTAAACGATTTCCTCCTTGGCTTGATTGTAAACTAATTCGGATCTTTAACGAAAGGAATAAATTCGTATGCGGTACAAAACTTATCAGAATCCTATGGACGAAATTGAGCTGACAATTGTTAGTAAACGTCTTTCTGCTAAATGTTACAGTAAATACTTACACAGACTCGAAGAACAAATTGTCGTTAATCCTAAACGTTTCTGGTCACACGTCATATAAAAACGAGACGGTTCAGGCGCATACCCTTGTAACTTTATCGATGGAAGTAATGTTGTTTCAAATTGTAGCGATATTTGTGAAATTTTTGGGAGCTTTTTGCTTTGATTTATTTTTTTATTTGATCTTTAGAATGATCTAACAAACACTAGCAATTCTGATATTTCATAATCCCTTCTAACAAACAGCCAGAAACTGGTTATGTCACCAATCACTGTTAGAGCTCCCAGAGAAAGGTTGCAACTTCTAGACGGTTCAAAAGGCGCTGGTCCGTATGAGTTTTTATTATTATTTTATATTGAGCTGTGCTTCCTCGCTTGCTACGCCTCTCGCGCTTATTTTTAACAAGTGCATTCATACAGGCGTCCTTCCTTATATATGGAAGATAGCAAAAATTGTACCAATTCATAAGACGAATGCTAAACACAATTGGTAATTATCGGCCAATTTCACTACACAAGATTTTAAATTTTTTGCAATAATGGATAGTAATCCATTATTGCAAAAAATTTAAAATCTTTGATCTGTCCGTACTTTCAAAGACATCTAATGATTTATATTAACGATTACCAACACGCATTTGTACCTTGTAGACTTACATTCATTCCACAAATCGAACAAGTTGTTACCAAAGCGTCAAAATGATGGGCCTTGTAATGAGGAAAGCCAGGGAATTTCGTGATCCAAGAAGTAAAATTCTACTTTATAATTGTTTAGTTACAAGCATATTGGAATATGGTATCCAAGTGAGGAGACCTCATTATGCCACCCAAACTCTTTGTTTGGAGCGAATACAGAAAAGGTTTCTGTGGCACCTGGCACACACAGTTGGTTTATCAAAAGAACTTATATCGTACAAGAACAGACTCATGTATTTTTCTCGGTATACTGGAACTGGTTTCCATTCTTTTGCTATGCGCTCTCAGGTCATAGATGCACTTTGTCTATTTAAGGTTTTTAGGTTTAAAGTATTTAGAATTAGAAAAAATTTGCTTACGAGTTCTGTCTGGATATACACGGGCTCCAGTAGCTACCTTATATTACAAACCCAAAAGGACTAACTTAGGTGCCAATCTCCCCTGTCAAGAATGATTAGAATTGTAAACTATTGTAGTAAGTAAATAGACCTCCACTTTGATTCACTGTCATCCTTCTACAAAAATATGTTAACGGCGTTAAAATCTGTGAAGCGAATTGAAATAAGATCACCGATACTATGACAGTAATGATATTTCTTTTATTTTTTTTTAATATATTTTTTTATTCACGTTTTATTTATATAATTAAATTCGACATTTGATTTTTTTGACATTATAATTGTACTATAAACCTTTTTATAATTTATGTCATATACAGTTTTTGGACATGATATTTTAAATGAATTTTTGTGTGAATGTGTGTATGTACACAATATATACATACGCACCTATGTATGTATACCGATCGCAGATTTGCAACTCTTAGAACGTTAGATGTAATTACATAGTACCTACTATACTATATACCTACTATGTTTGATATTTATAAAGTTGTGACAAGACTTAGTGGATATATTGTAATATTAAACATGTCGAGACTGTATTTAAGCAATTATGTACCTGTTCAATAGACTTTAAAATTGTTTACCTACTAATTTTAAGTTTAATATCATAGGCAATTGCATGTGGAGTTCATCTATAAGTAATTGCTATACATTTAAACACTTTTATATGACAAGCTTCTTTTAAAATAAGTTTAATGTTTAATCATTTCTTGATAGACTTAATGAATAAAAATAAAAATAAATAAATGGCTTTACTTAAATGGGTAACACCGCATGGTTTTTAATAACGTATGAAACAGCGGGGCACAGTTGGTGTCGAATAATTATAATTAGATCTTCACTGTCTTATAAGAAATCGTCTTAACTTTAGTACTAAGTGTCTGATAACTGTGTAATGCTTATAAATATAACTTGCTCATGAGAGCACGGTTTCGAAAAATTGAGAATGATCTTAATTTTTTGAGTATATTTTTTGTGTACCTAATTACTTAACAAAGACAGCATCATCGCCAAGAGATATCCTTTGTTTTAATTAAATTTAAAAATTAAAAAAGTATATTTTTACTTGGTATATTTACTTTGGAAATACCAGTATATGTTGTTTATTCACAACGCATTCGAACGTCTGTAGGCTGCAGTACAAACGTTCAATTTGTCGAACAAATTAAAGTCCAGTTTCACAGATGTAATTGGTACGTAAAACACTTCTTACTTCTTAATCCTTTGTCATTTATTTATATTTGAATTTTTAATCTTCTTCCTTTCCTTTTATATTATATTTTACTCTAACATTAACTATAATCCTATTTCTATTGCTTGAAAAGAAATCATTGATGAAAATACTACCAAGATAACATTGTCTCGTAGGCGTAGTCCATCCAGTACACAATACTACATTCTATCTACACTTTAATTATGTTGTAAACAATATATTGTATTAGTGTAGTAATAATTTATTAAAACAATTTCTATTAATAAAGCACCATATTCCATGCAAAAAAATGACAGCACCAAGATAATAAATAGTTTAGTTCAACTACTCACCGCTAGATGGCTCGAGTAAGGCTAAGTTTAACATTTTATACTTCATGTTCGCCGCACTTATTTTATTTAATGTCACCCATGAGACAATATGTGGATAAATATTACCTAGAAATTGTTTTATATATGAAACTTATATTCCTTCATTGTTTCTCTAATTACACTTAAATTTTATCAAAATAATTGAATTGAACACATTTTGCAAGTATCAAAATTTAATAATTGTTTAATTATTATTATTTTGTTACGTTCGAGTATACATGTAATTATTATATTTTTGTTATTGGTAGACAATAAGAAAACTGACACATGCTGCTCATGATGATATAAGTCGTCAGATATTGAAATTATCGCGAACAGTAATGAGCACAGCCGTATGCAAATGTGGTCTTAAATAACATTACTAAATTAGAAATTACCTTCACAGTATGTGGTTTATGCAAAAACGTAAACGTATACAGCGTTATGTACATCGCCCGCAGCTGACTTATGTTCTCTCTGACTTGATTTTTTAGCCTTACGCATAAATCGTGGGATTACAAATTAGTATATGTGAGCTCATACCACGTACTGAGTAAGGAGTGTACACTCTCTCTGTATTTACATTTACTGCAATGAGCGTTTTGTATATTACAGTTGGCCGATTAAAAAACTGGCAAGGATAGTCGGTGAAATCAGATTGCTCCAAAAGGGTGACTATAGCACGGCAACACAAAGTCTACAGAACTCCAATATCCTTAGGGCTTCGCTAAAGTCTATGAGAGGAGAGATAAGTTTAGACATTCGCATAAATCCATGCCGGTCAAAGACATGAATAGTTCAGAAAACGATATATAGATATAATAAATTTTAGGTACGTTTATTTATTTAGATACTTATGAATTGTTGTACATTACGGAATTTGAAAGTGACTACAAAATACAACAAATATTACAAAGTATATAACATGTATCATATAGAGATAGCTTTGAAATTGATCAACGTGACATGCATGCATGCATGCTTGGTAATGATTAATACCGCGTATATGATCTTTGATACCGCTATGTTAATGCTCAAAACATGATTAGATTGTTATCTGGCGGACATTATAATAAAGCCAGCGTTTGTATTGCAACAGCATGGCGTGCTCACTTGCCGGGCTTCATGAATTAACTTGCGGTTCTATTGCGTAATATCGTAATTGAATGTGAAAATGATCCATTTATGTATAAATCGTATCGAATTATAATTTATTAGCTCCAAGCCTGTTACTCGTTGCAAACGGCGCTGGCTAATGTAAAGACGTTGTTGACCAACTACCGGGAAGTTCAGGCTCGGCCTTCCGAAACATAGAACAGACAGTGCTGTGGAGTCCAGGGTGTGTATCTACTAAGAGGTAGGTAAGTGAAAGTAGGTTTAATTCTACTTAAAAACAAGTTTCTTTGTTTAAATAAATGGAAACTTTTTATATAGAATTTATAATAATCATTTAAAGGTTTTACGGGTTTAATAATTTTATGATAATATATATACGTAGCAGGAGATGTGCCGTCCTGACGTTCATTGAGAGAGGACGATGTCCAGCAGTGGATCGATAAGGGCTGATAATGCCGATGATGACGATATATAATAAACAAGTAAAAGTATATTTAAATAAATTAAGTTGAATGTACCTCGCTTGATTGTAAGTCTTTGAACATTTGTAGTTGAAAAAGGAAGTGTGTCATGGTGTCTAAAATATTTTAATGTGAATGAAGCAGGTGTTTGTCATTGAGTTGGATATTCTTATTCAGTCATAAGAACAGTGTCAACGGAAAATGTTCCAATTGTTGTCATTCTTCACATATATTCTATAAGAAATAAGTAAAAATATATATTAGGTTCGTATCTAAGATAAGGAGCTTTATCAATTTAAATTGTACAGACATGTCGTTTTTTTAATATGCTCCATACTTGTTTCAATGAGTCGTAAAATTTTACTATAAACATAATGTTTTTTTTCCTTATAATATATAAAAGAATACGACGTTTAATAACACCCTATAGCTTTTTGCTACTCATTCATTTAAACTTGAATATTAAATGAATTTTACCAGTTCGCTTATTTCTACAATTAAATTATGCTTATTGTTTAAATATGGTAGATAGCTTGAGGCATTGTCTTCGAAGTAATGTAAATTGACATTTTTATCGAATAAATCATTAATATTATTAAGGTTATTATCACTAATTATTAAATTAGATAAGCTTATGTGGTTCGCAATAATACTTTACATTTGTCATGTTTATTGAATATTTTTTAAAGTAATTAACATTGTATGTAATTATATTGTATACCTTGATGGATATGCGATATTAGGATTGTGGGTTACGTTACAATCATCATCTCCTGTCCTCTTCTATTGATGGCAGAAAAAGGAGTATTTGAAGTGGAATATCGTTAATTGTATAGATGAAAAAAATCGTTTCTTTGCACTGTTCCTAAAATTACAATAATATAACATAAGTTCATAAAAATACTTTTACGGATATTATTGCGGTTCATTTAATTATTTAAGTAGCCCGACGTTTCAGAAGCTTTACGGCAACCATGGTCGCGGGTGGTGTCCACAACCCAAACAAGTCCAAAATCCATATAAGTAGTTTTATTGTAATGAGTAATGTTCGCGTAAACTTAAGACATCGATCTGTTCATAAAACCCATAAACGTTTAATTTTAGGTTTAGTCAAGACATGTGAGGTGTATATTTAAATTTCAGCTCATTCGTAAGCTCCTACAAATAACATAATTCATTATATTTAACGAAAGTTTAAAAATATAATTATGCAGGTACGTTTATAATTAATGTTTGTATTGGCATTATATTTTTTACATATTTACGCTCTTCTTGAATAAGACTACCAAAAGGAGTGGAAATTCTTTTAGTATATGAGAGGTGCATTCTGCAAGCGTAACACCACGCCTATGAACAACTCCAAAGCCGAAGCTGGATTTGTGAATGATAAATAAGAAAGAAGTAGTGGCGAGCACTGCAGCGCGTATCTATGGGCGTTGGTAGGCTCCGATTGCTCGTTTTCCCTATACTATAAAAAAAGATGGCAGTATGTAATAGTTGTTCGCAAGAGCACACAGTTCTTTGTTATAGTAGTTCCTACTAGAAAACAAGCGGTTTCGCTATGGAGTAGCTGACAGCACAATATAAATGGACGGCCATGATGTCACACTGACCACAACGTTTAAATGGGCCACGTATTTACACTTGCATGTCCTGACATTGCGAAGTATCATGGTAGTATTTTTGATTGCTACTGTTACTACTTTTGCTATTGTACTTCTCCACTATCTGAAGGGCCGACCTGGTCTATACTACAGTATCGAATCTGTCGTGGACCCCAGCTCTAAATAAGGTGCTTTAATTTTGTGTTAATTCAAGCAAATAAACGTTACCAATGTACAACATACCTTAATAGAGAAATAAAGAAGTCTAGTCGTATTAAAAAAGTAACATCCCAGTCGTTAAGCACCACGCTAATTGACTATCAACTATTTAATACTTTTTTCTAGAGACATTGTTACCTAAATAATACACAAAATTATAATTAGTGTGTGTAAATATTTTTCTAGAGACATTGTTACCTAAATAATACACAAAATTATAATTAGTGTCTGTAAATATTTTTCTAGAGACATTGTTACCTAAATAATACACAAAACTATAATTAGTGTCTGTAAATATTTTTCTAGAGACATTGTTACCTAAATAATACACAAAATTATAATTAGTGTCTGTAAATATTTTTCTAGAGACATTGTTACCTAAATAATACACAAAATTATAATTAGTGTCTGTAAATATTTGCGGATAAAATTAAAATGAGGATAATTAATTTCCCATTAAATAAATTTGTCAACGGAGTTGTTGCCACTTCCTTAGATTTTTTTAAACCCTAGCTTACATATTATATTATCCTGCTCCCGTACGAGCTCAACAATTAGGCCCTCCGGGAAGATGTGCTTTGGGTGGTATGCTCCTACTGTATCACGACTAACCTCTGATGGACCCACTGAATTGAAAGACTTGTAAAGATTCTATAACCACATATATTTCCTTAACTTTTGTTTCTTATTTTCTTTCTTATAAGCGTTAGCTTCAATCAATTGTTTATTAATTTCTTAGTTCTCGCGTTTCTTATTCTTAGTTTACGCGAATGTTACACATTATAATAAAACTACTTTAAAACATAATCAAATAAAACCCAAACGTCACACACAACAACTCACAGCTGCATGATACAATAAGCGCTTTCTGCGTTACTCGGAACTACTAATTAATTATGTAAAATATTCGGGTACTTTCAATAACTCATGACTTGAGGACATTTGTCAACTCAGTCCACCCGTGACCATGGTAGCTGTAAAGGTTCTGTAACGTCGGGATCGTAAAATATCTAATAAGCCGCGATAAAATCCGTTAAAGTAGTTTTATTATAATTTTTCATTTTTCAGCTTCTGTGTTGTGAACACAGAAACAATGTCCCTGTACAGTAGTACGTACGGAGAACATTAACTACTAACAAACACCAAGTAGATACAAATTACAACAGAAATATAGAATAATTCATAGCAACACAAGAATGAATATTGAAGTGGCTTTATGCTGAAATGTGTTTAACCTTTGATATGACCAGTGCTAATTATCTATTGTTATAATTCAAATACATATAGGTAACACGTTTACTAATAATTACCAATTTTTATACTACGCAGCATTTTACACATAATACGTGCTGTACAGAGGCAAGAGCAGCCTGGCCCCTTCGCCGGGGCCAGCCCGTCAGAGGCTGAAGGCTACGTGTAGGGGCTTAGTCGGTAGGGAAACCCAAATTCCGAGCCCGACATACGGCCTAGGTGTAGAGTTCAGTTTTTTAGAATAGCGACAAAAATACTTGTAACACTGACAATAAAGAACTTATATATTTGTGATGTAAAATTAATAAAAACACCACATATAAATGCAACTGTACTAAATAAAAGTGTTTGTACTTAAATACACGCTTTATGAGTTAAGTTTTTAGGAAGAGGTAGTGCCCTGCCGCATAGGTCAATGTAGTGTCTTGCGATGGAATTGAGCCGGCACGACCGGGGACGTACATCTCGCACACAGTACCGCCGTAAAGTGACATCTTCGGAGTCGCGTTTCGTACGGTTTGTGATTAGCGGGTGGCGCATTGGGGAAGGGGGGGCAACGCATCAGCATTGTGAATATGTGGATGTTCATGAGCATCAGTAATTGTTAAAAGGCTCGGATTTCTCGTTCGCCTCCCTATTCTATAAAAAAAAAATATTTCTTTGTCGTAAAGATTTTATTTCTTGGAACGTAACGTTTCTTGAAAAACTAAAATGTTGAATAAATGGGGTGTGTGAAAATTTACTCTCATCATTTTCCAAGTGCGCCAAAATACTTAAATAATGGAATACACTTAGAATTACATCTGTACGTGAAAAAGCTTAACGTAAAAATTACACATCAGGCTATAATAAGTAACACATTATACCTCCTAAACATAACCTTTACTGGGTAGTAAGCCATAACGATGTGATTATTTCATTTGTGACATATTTCGCGACTCACGCATCATTAATTAAAAAAAATTAAACAAGTTTTCCGCGACGCACACGTAAAAATAGAATTCAAGGCAGTCGATATTGATAGTAGTTATGAAGATGAGCGTTTAATTCTTTGATGGAGTTAAGCAGCGAAATTAAACTATCACTTAAGAATTAATGTAGCCATTAATAGAGGAATCAGTAATAAATAACGTATGTTAGCGATCTGTCGACGTAGCTACTAATGAGAGAGTGTGCTCACCCCATTTATTTTATTAATATTTGTTAATTAACTATTACACACTTTCAGTTAGCCGATGTAATGGTAGCATATATGTCATAGATATGCTAAGTGGACCTTCAGTGCAGTGGTTTTACTTGGCTACTGCGTCTTACCTTGCTTTTAATATATCCACATTCAATTTTATAGCTGCCTGTTGTTTTAGTTGCATAGAAGGCCAAGGAGCAGGAAGATTATTGGGAAGGACGCCCATAGATATCCGTATAAACAGGATATGCTGTTGTCGTGGAGTTCGACCTGTCTGGATTAGACATCGGGACTTGCACAAGCTATAGGAAACGCGACAGTACAGTCAATCATGCCGCTGGTAAAAGAGCAGGTGTGAGTCGTTCTGGTCCGATTCTGCTGCAGAACAACAATGACACAAGAAATGACACAATAATGACACAAAACACAAGAATGACACGAGAACGGTACCGGTACCACCGGTTCGGCCAGTCACGTGACAATCACGGGCCGTCCACACATCCTAATCTAAGCAATTGTCTAAATTTGTATCATCTGTATCATATCAGTTATAATGCAAACGTTAACTACGAAACCGATTTTATTCCCCAGATACCTTAGTAGATAATAATGGAGAAAAATTGAGATAAGTTTTAGGCGAATGAAGCCACAGAACACTGGTAAGTAGTGGTTTAAACGTATACATTTCTCTTAGCTTAAACATTGATATAAAGTTCACCAGTACTATCAGCCTATCCTACGTGTTCTCAATGTGTGTTCGTAGTCTCACACCGGCGTGGAGTAACAGTCACGCTGTCATGTGTATCTACACATCTCCCTGGGTAACTCATCTGAGTTAACGTCTTTTATATGCCCTAAATATCCTACCATAGCCGTCACTTCACCATCACTAATATCACGTGGCATATGGATCCAGCTCTACCGTACCTACATATTGAGAAACTCTTATATATTTATTGTATGTAATGTGTTATGTTATTAGTAAACACAGGCGATGTATGATTAACATTTAAATTACACCTTTAAAATAAAAATGTATCAGCAACAATCGCCTTTATGTGTTAACACTCAGGTTTGTTATCTCGAAATTCATTGAATAATCAAAATAATATGAACAGAAATAATATAAAGATACAAGTTATGACGAAAACATTGAAAAAAATAAACAAATGAACATATCCTGCAGTTGGCGATGTCGGTAATTTGAATATCTTGTTGGAAGGAATTGCATATGAAATAATATCATAGTAAGTGTAACATGATAAGGGAAATACATAATGACCTAAAATATCTAAAGTTCAAGGTATTTCAATGCATTCAGTTGATTCAATTTAGTTTGTTTTTTTATAAAATCATTTCTCGGACACATTCTGGGCCACAGCGTAGGGAAAGGGAAATAAAATTTACATAGAATTGAATATGTATAATGGATGGAATATACACTTCGGATTAGTGCCCTATGGATATAATATGTTATAAAAAATGATGTTATTGAAAATGCATAAATTTAATAAGAAACAAATTTCTAAGTAGGTGTCTATTGGCGTCGGTTATAATACATGTATTTTCTAGGCTGAATAAATAAATGTTGCTGGTGTCATTATAATGACAATAATTTGGACGATTATGGGTATAAGCGTCCAAATTATTATGAGATAAATTTGACATTTATTATTTTCAGACGTTCGATGAAGCTTTAAATTATCTTAGGATAATATTTTGTGTGTAGATTTTACATAATCACAGGATAAATA
Organism: Eumaeus atala; assembly: GCA_017140195.1. NCBI lineage: Eukaryota > Metazoa > Arthropoda > Insecta > Lepidoptera > Lycaenidae > Eumaeus > Eumaeus atala. The sequence continues at coordinate 557,479 of JAFELO010000248.1, read as the reverse complement.
TCATTTAAGGACAATGCCAACGTTAAGAAGGTGAGCATCTTGTATACCTAAATATTTAACATAAAATGGGAGTTCATTTTTACATAACATATGCATACTGCCCAATGCCTAGTAGGTACTGTTTAAATTGAGAAAATCTTATAAATTGGTCAAATGGGGGCCGGGTCCGGCCCTTCTGATATTATAAATGCAAATTTTTCACCTACTAATATTTTAAATGAGGATGCAACCGCGGGGCACACCTAGTTCAGAGGAAATTTTCAAAAGTTCACACACACATCATTATCTAGGACAAATGCCGTACAAAACAATTATTTGTAAAGATTGAAGATATTCAATTTTAATATTCATTTGGAGCATATTCATTTAGCGCCAGATAAGCCGTTGCCATTAAGATAAACTTTACAAGCACTTATTATAATAAGAACTAAATTTATTAAATTGTGAACAAGTTTTACTTTTATTGTCAACTAGTTGCTGCTCGTGACTTCGGCGATGTCCATTGCAAGATGAGCCTTGCCTGTAATATGGATAATATATATAGATATAACAATGCGCGCTCCCCGTGATGACCTACGGGGCCGAAACATGGCCTGTTAACTCAGGACTGGTCCGCAAGTTTGCGGTAGCTCAACGGGCTATGGAACGTGTTATGTTGGGTGTTTCTCTGTCCGACAGAATCCGTAACGAAATCATAAGACAGAGAACAAAAGTATCCGATATCACGCGACGAATAATATCGCTGAAGTGGCGATGGGCTGGTCACACACTCAGAAGTACCGATGGCAGATGGACCAGTAAAGTTCTGGAGTGGAGGCCGCGTTTAGGAAAAAGTGTTGGTCGACCGTTCACCAAGTAGGAAGACGATCTCCGTGCAGTAGCCTCTCCGGGATAGATGCTAGTAGCAGGAGACCGGTCGTCTTGGCGTTCATTGAGAGAAGCCTATGTCCATCAATGGTCCGATAAGGGCTGGTAATGATGGTGATGATACATATAATTGGTTGGCGCAGCGGTTATGCGTAATGTGTATAAGTACTATGATATATCCTAATTTCATATCGCATCCGTTTCCTGGAACGGACTGCTCTGCTCGATGGATCCCAACCTAATTCCTAGCGTTGGGAGCCGGTCCTGTCTGCATAGCAAAATATGGGCAACCTTGAATTTTGAAAATGATTGAAAGCTGCTTTTAGCTAAGTATGTCCAGCAGTAGACAGATAAGGCTGATGATGATGGTAAAGTCGATGTTACGTAGGTACAATTATAAGACTAGTTAAACTTTGGCTATTCAGCCCTTATCATGTAAGAGTCATGTAAGAAGAATACCAAAATACATATTTTCACTTTATTTTATACAAGTTGGCACAATACGAATGACGTTTACCCCATATTGTGTAGAAATATTTAAAAGTATGAATTTTCCTTAAAAATTAAGTTTCGATTTTCATATATATAATTATTCTGATAATAATTGTCAATAAAATAAAAAAGAGACTTTTTATTATAACATTATCTACTAATTAGTTATCACCTGTGTTATGAACAAACAATAAACATAATAAATTCGAAACCGCTGCCGCTTCTGGTGCAGCTCTGTTACAGAAAAAAGTCCACATTTGTCATAGGCACTACACAATAGCGTGTCTATTCAAAATATTTGAATGTTTGGCTTTAGAAGTATCACGAAACGAACACCGACACACAATATTCATAATAATCCTGGATAATCTTGTGGCAAGGGCTTAAACGTCTCATTTGTAGCCAGATACCGGTGCGGTTAATTCTTAGTTTGTAAGAAGGAGGATTAGGGGTGTCTATTTGTCGCAATTTCGCTTTGAGCTTTGTGTTGGCGGCACGCGGAAGTTTCAAAGGCATGTTTGAGGGACGCTTTTACACAGAAACCAACAAACCCTATGATTTTATCTTCAAATCGTTTATAATTTTTTATTATGAAAACCGCGAGTTTGATTACAAAATTGATAAAATAGGGAAGAATAGAAATCTTGAAGAAAAAAGGTTTTACATGGCAGATTTCAAAGACAAATAAGAATAAGTGAGTTGAGCATCCAAGCCTAGAAAAATATTTGCTTCTAGTTGGCCGGAATATTATCCAAAAAACAAAAAAGTAGATTGTCTAGTCCTTACCCCACCAACCGGACTATATTGAATAGTCTCATAATTAAATACATTATACTCGTCACGATTCAGTTTAACCGATTTAATGTTTTTTTTTAAGTTTTGAACTTAGCCGCAAAGTAAACGGATAAACTTTAGTGTCAAGAAACATTGAATAAGTATCATAAGACAAAATGTTACCTTCCTGAATAAAATTTAATCACAAGAAAAAATCATAGGAATTAATCTAAACATTCGCCGTATAATTATATAAACTTATATATTAAATATTATTAATGAAAATTAAGAATATATCATGTTTATATATCAATAAGAAGGAATCCCTACTTCATGTTGTACCTAACACGTTTACACAGCTTTTATATACTCGCCCAAAAGGGCGTATTTAATTAAAAAAATGTATTTTATAAGTCTGCAATTTAGAGAACGCAAAACAGTGCAAATTGCACTACTCGTCACGGATTCCGAATGGAGCCACGAGCGTTCTATAAACACATGTACCATATTTGAAATAAACATCTTAAATATAACATTGCTGAAATTTTTATCCGTTATTTGGTTTGGACTAGTTGACGGAATTGTCTCATAGGTAAGTCCTCTAGATTAGGTAAGTTCTCTAGAAACAGGCAGTACAAATTACTAAAGAAGCTTATTACTTCTAGTATTTATATATCGAAGTTCTCCATATCATAACAGGTAGATAACTTAAACGTTACTAAACTAGTGTATTTAAAATTTAAAATAGCAGGTAGTTATTCAACGTACAGAAATTCAGTACGTACTGTACTGAATTTAAAATATTTAAATATTTCTCATTCATCAGTGAACGCGATTAGAGCGAGTTATTGTTTTACTTCTTTAAGAGGGAAACCGTCAAAACATATTTAAACATATGGCCAGTGTCTGTTTCATAATATTTAATTTATATAATGATAACGCGACTTGTTTTAATCGTTAGGCACAACTCCACTAAATATTTTATAGAGCTGCCATAAAAGTTTTGTGGCGGCCAGATTAATAAAATTTGACAGCCTGTCATTCTATAATTTACGGCCACTTAGAATTTTATCAAAGTGTTCTACTAATCCACTAATGAATAAATGTAAGCTTTATAAAGATGCTAATGAGTATCATTTTTCAATATATCTTTTATACTCCCGCATTTATTTGCCTCTCGTAGAATGTAAAGTAAATATGAACGTTTTATGGCGTGATACTAAGGTATTTATTATCTGTCTGTCCATTATATTGCCTACACATTATAATTGTTAGTCAAGCACCTACCGGTGGATTTACATGTTACATTAAAATTGTGTTCGATTCAAAACTTATTTTGAAATAAATTGACACTAGTTGGCTGATTGTTCTTTTACCTACACTTACAGTTTTTTTTTAAACAATTATTTTCGGCTTTTTCAGCTCCAGTTAAAAAAGAATAAAAAAAAACTCAATGATAATTAAGAAGTAATAATTAATTATAACTACTAATGCCTTTCTAAAAATTACGCTATTAATAATTTAATAATAGACCTATAATTAAATGATTACATTCTTTCCACTAGGTAATAAAAACTATCGCAAAATCGAAATCTAATTTACACATAGATTAGATCTTTCTACCTATAATTTTATAATAATGAGTATAATTTTAAAGAAATTATCATTATTTTCGTGACGAATGAATCATATTTTAATGTTAATAGATATTATTGCCATTAAAAACAGTAAAAATTAATTTAAAGCTTTTAACGCCGTTCTTTTACAATGTTGATACAAATGAAAATGAACATTTCGGATTTGGAATTTATTTCAAGGATGTCTTAGTTTCGTTTTATAAAACAACAAAAAGACATTTTTTTAGCCCTTGGTGGGTACCAAGCCAAGACATTGAATTTTTTAAATCGGCTTCAGGTATGATCATTGAATTTTTTAAATACCAAATAAATTTTTTTTAAATTTATGTCAGGAATAAAAAATATACCACTTTACATTATTTTAACGTTTTTTTTTCAATTTAACTATACCTATATAATTATTACATAGCGAGGTATTTGAAGTCTTTGAATAAGTCCCTAAGTGCTACTTACTACGCTGCTGAAACGCTTTCCTTTTGGGCAACATTTGGGGCGGATAGAATCACTGCACTGTTTACTCACGCAAGAGAGCTAAATTTGGTGCTCACTTTTATATCGTCGGCAACAAACTTGACCGCTGCAACGGACGCAAACCGGTGGATAAAACCGATAAAATATAATTGAATTATCACGGCAATTCGTTCACATATGTGGTGTGGTGTATGTTGTGGTTGATGTTAGTGGTAAGTACCGATGGAGACGCGACGGACGCAGGCGGGCTTGACGCGCGGCATGGTGGTGGCCTGGCGGCTCAGGGCCGGCGCATGGCAGGGGCGGCGTCGAGGACGGTCGGCAACTGTTCGCGGTACAAGTCACTCGCGGGGGCTCGGGCACGTCACGGGCGCGGGCGAGTGTCGATACGAGTGCGGTCGGCCGCAGCTCTCGCCATCTGAAGCGGGACTGAGGTCCGAGCGCGCGGCGGCGCGGCGGGGCGCGGGGGCCGCGCGCGCGCTCCAGGTACACGGTTATGACAGGGAGGCGGGGCCCCGCTCGACTCATAAATCAAACTTCGCCCATTCGCACGCGCTCCGCAGGACTCCCTCCTCCATATTCCATATTCGGGGCGGGGCATATTTCATAATCATAACGCCTCATATTCATAAGTGACATGTAGCCGCCTTGCTTGTGGCGGCTCGCGCGAGGCGCGGTGGGCGGCGCTGACGCCCGCTAGATGGCGGACGCTCGCCGCCGAAGCCTCCCACATTTGCTAATTGAAGCTACACTTTGTAAGTTATAATCCTTTGTTTGTCAATTGTTGCAATATTTTTTTTAGTTTTTAATAGGTAGGTACAACTTAGAACTTCACTCTCATACTATGTATGTTCATACTTACCTAGGTTTTATAAAGAAGTACAAGATGGTAACACCTTAGTAAATTGAAAATTTGCGAAAACTCAACGAGCATATTATATTATTATGTGGATAATATATTACCGTAGGGTATATATAGATGTATTTAAGAATAATTAGATATTAATAAGGATAGGTAGGTAATTAATTAATAAGGTTCAGATAAAATATACTTACTTGTAACTATAAAATAGACTATGGTTGTTGACTCTACATAAGGGCTAGAGTTGAAACAGTGCTATTAGTAGAGAATGTTAGGTGGGAAGTTTAACATTCAAAAAGTGATTTATAAGAATCCTATTTGAAACAAAATATTAAAATAATAATAATTACCCACATTTCCCATAACTAAATAATTGCCTACTTTTTTGTTAGGAGTAATTCTCACAATAAAAAAACATTAATCAAATTACTTATAATCAAAAAAGTTATTTACAAAAAAAAAAAACGGTATCTACTCACCAAAGAAACCAGTTCACCTGTATCAGGTAAGTAATAAGTTTTAGTTGAGAAAGTAATACAAAGGTCGATAAGATATAGATAAAGTAGATAAAGATAAAATTCTGGAACGGTTCGAGTCATCGTCGTTAATACGGAAGCGAAACAAATCGGGCTACACTGACACTGGTAACGAGCTACGCTAACCAACCTCCTCCCGGTGTTAATTATTAAAACCGCGAGGCTGTCAGAAAAATGCCGAGAGGCATATCAATTGCTTTGTGTAGTTAAAATTAGATAGGTTTGATACACGCTTACACAAACGCGCATCAAGGCCCGAGACGAATTAAATATTAATGTGATAGAAGCAATTTGGACGATTTTGCCAGTCATCAGGTCGTGGCCACCAGCCGGAGACACCCCGCAGTCACGTCGCTACTCGCTACAGACAGGAACAACTATTTTAATCACGCTTTTTATTATAATATACGCATACTATGAAAGTCATTCAACTTATACTAACTAGTTTTCTTCCGCGTTTCTATCCGCACAATATTCCCATACGATATCCCATTATTTTTCGGGGTAATAGTAGTTTTTATGACATTCGAGATTGATCTGTAGATATTATAGTTAAAATAAAATAAAATAAAATCTGAGCCTTATTAAAGTTCGTTCAGTAACCTTTCGTGAAAGAAAAACAAACACACAAACAAACTTTTGAATTCATAGAACCTGTTAATAATTTATACGAAAATACACTTTTCACAAGCTACTCTATATAGCATTGAAAGGAATTACTGAACTCGGTCCAGCCGTTCTCGCGAGACAGTATGACGAAAAGAAATAGACATAGTTTATATTATGAGAAATAGACATTATTCATATTATGGGAAATAGAAATAGTTCATATTATGAGAGATAGACATAGTTCATATTATGAGAAATAGACATAGTTCATATTATGAGAAATAGACATAGTTCATATTATGAGAAATATACATAGTTCATGTTACGAGAAATATACATGGTTCATATTATGAGAAATATACCCAGATAGAAGACAAATATATATAACCTGTAAATCTACTTCGTTAGAACCTAAGTTCATTGGATTATTATTGAAGAAAAAAACACAAAACCTATAACAAAGATAAGCAGAATTAAATACGAATTTATTGTCTTCCATTAGATATAATAAAGCACAACCACCGAGATAGGGACGGGTGGATTTGCAATCCGATGAAGCTGTGCCTAAATTCAGGCCGAAAAAAACACACATAGGAGAGAGGTATCCCAATTGTCACAAAAACAAAGCAAACATTTTTATTAAATAAAATTAAACAAAAACTACAATTTTGTTAGTCTAGCGATAATTAGGTGGGTTATTGTTCTTTCCTATATTTAGGTATTTAGTATTTTTGAATCCTTGGAACGTTGTTATTCATAAGAAAACTACCTAAATTTAATGTTTTTATTCTTTTATCTCCGCTTGGTAATGTTTTTGTGCATGGTCCCAGGTCGGAGACCGAGACGAGCACAGTGGAGGAGTCCCGGGAACCGGTGGCAAACAAACGCGACTCCACCGACAGGAACCTTATGAGGGAGAGAGCGTATGATAACTTACTCCTCTTAGGGTATGTAGGGAGTGGGGTGATTCGTCCCACATTTTGTTTCGAAAATACACGAAAAGAACTTTACTCTACTGATGATTTTTTTGCTATATCTTCCTACGTAGTTGCGTTTTGCTTTAAGACTGACGGTTTAAACGTAACTTTATATACATGACAGGTCTGATATATGTAGTTTTATGCTGTGAAGGAATACCAATCAGTGCACCTATCTATAAACACGTTCATTAGATTATGTTTATAGGCTTTGATATGGACATTGTCTCGATTATTTGTAATGCAGACGTGTGCCGTCCTTCCCTCCCCCCTTCAATGAACCAGCGAAGGATTTGAGTTTGTATTTTACTACACCGCTCAAAACGCTACAACATAGCTGTATCTACTTGGCTTGGCAGCAGTATCTACTTATCATATGAACGAAAGATACTGCTCGGTACTCCGAGCCCGTCAAATTCGGTTACAATACAGCATGGCACTACCTCTTACATAATGTAGAGTTATCATAATAATAAAGAGCATAGAGGCTGACACGTAGCTAGATAAAACCTAAATATAAAACTATATTGCCGCTCTATTTTATTATAAATGGTGAACATACCATAGACTTTTATCTATTTTTTTTTTCAATAAATTATGCGCCTCCAACTCGTAGCGTAAGTCGTCGAGTCTTTGGCCACAGTCAATAAAAATAGTCGCATGCAGAACAACGTCCAGCTATCAATTAAATAAAATTTAATTAACGACTAACAGCGGCTGCAGTTTTTATATATGTTGTATGCAGTGTTGAATATTCATAGTCGCGTCAGGCCCGCTCGCTTTATGTCACAGTATTAAATCACCGGCCACTATTATTGGGGTTCCGCGGCGGTGTGTCTAATATCTGCTACACAGCTACAGGTATAACTTCATTGAGAGTTGCCTTCAGGTATTGCGTTTATCGCTTGTTTTGTGTTTGGTAGCTTTTATTTGTAGATCTATGGATACCAAACGTGATTGTGTCTTACTCAATAGTCGTACATAATAGGTACCAGTAAAAGTTATTTTTAAGTCTTTGAATAATTTTAGGATATGTATTTTGAAGAAATTGAGCACTTTTCCACGAGGCGGGCAATCACTATTGTTCTCAACTTTTCGAGAAAGTTTGTGTTATTGTCTGCTTACGTAATACTGGCGTACAGTAACAGCTTCACTGTCGCATCTTGTGCTTGTTGGTGAGTGGCCGGTGGCCCATCGGAGGGGAGAAGAGAAGGGCGGATTTCTATAGGCATCGGTAGTTATGAAAAGGCTTCGCCTTATACATTTTTTGTGGTTAATGTCATTGTTAACATCTATTTAATACCATAATTATTTTGAATAAATTAAGTTCTTTACTTAATATACTTAATATGATTTAGGATGAATGCGATGATTTTTGGGCAGTGTTTAATGAAAGAACGAACAGAACATATACAAAACATTTGATGTGTTTGTTGTTCCCTTTGTGTTTGCGATGGCAAATAATAAAAAATATAACGTCCAAATAAATGGCTTATAAAAGTTAAGCTAATTATATTTGTGGAACTAAATGAGAGCACTTACAGATTTCTTTTAAAATAATTAGTTGGCGTTGTTATCTTTAACCTCAGTTGACTAAATAATTCCTGTTTATGATGACACCTAATCCCATATGAATTAATGTGAGTTCCCTGAACGGCACTATCGGGAGGTGTTATTTCAGATCCATCAGTGCGGCTGTTAAACAAAAATAGCACCAGTAACACAAGTCACATTCGATTTAAATACACAAATTTTTGAAAACGTCTGTTTATTTAAGCCGAGGCACGCGTCGTTCTGTCGCGGTTCCTTGTTTTGAATTTCAACTCAATTTATTATATATTTCACGTAATTTATTTTAATTTTTATAATTAACTATATAATCTAGAATAAGATAGCTCTAGATATTTAAATATGAGAACGATGTGCATGTCGAAATTATTGTTCATTACCTAGTTACTTATTGTCCCAAATTTATTACAATAGGTTCCATGATAATAGATTATATGCTAGACTTTTGATAACGGTCAAACCTGAATGTACGTTCATATTGTCCATCGACACTTGATTCTAATTTCAAATCTTTAAGAGTTTATATAATGTTGGTAACATGTAAAAATAACGTCAAATAAAGAATAGCGAATAAATGTCCGGTAGGTGGGCCACATGAGTGGCGGGCAGAGCAGTGCGGACGTGTTCATAAATTTGAATATGGAAGTGAGTTCTAATGGCGTCGCTGTTTATTTTTACTGCACCCCCAGAGCTGTATGGCCGAATGCGACGTCGAATTTATTTCCATGCATTTTAATATCTCCCTCCGAACGCTATCGGCATTTTCACGCGGTTTTATTGTGCTCTATAGGTATATATGATTGTTTTCTTTTTATTACAAGCGCTATGATATCAGCAGAAGCCTCGCAAGGACGTTCCCCGTGTGTAATTAGTGCCGGGCGTCTGGTCGGCAACTGAAGCGATAATGTGAGGGTAGGGGCGTCCAATTATGCAATTTTTATATTTATGAAGCGGTGCTGTGTAGGAATGTCGGAGTCGGGTATGTCAAAATTAAGTTATTATGTTCCGACGTTGATTGATAGGAGATTGCGAAGGGCACGCATTACGGAAGCGTACGCACGACAGCGCGGAGTTCGGCGTTCACCGACCTACGGCACGGCGCGACTTGCGACGCAGTGCGTACCCACAAACGTGGCTTCGTGCCCTTGCCATTTACACATATGCATTCTAAACGGGTATCGATCTTAAGTAAACTCTTCAAAAATTTGTGTACTTTAATTGATAGCAAAGTTACTCCACTTACATTACTCAGTAGTTTTGTTGCAGAAAGATATAGAACAATAGCTTAATGTTTCATTGTTTTGTTTGGACGAACCATTCAGTTGTCCCTACACCAGTATTCCTCTAAAATATCTTAGTATATTTTCGGCTATGCTTATTTCCTCACGTGTGAGCAGCCTAAACGTTACACCGATAAATGTTTTTATCTATATAAAGTACACAATGTTAATGAATAAAATCATTTGACAAATTAGTTAGCTATAAAATTTTATTTATTTTCATTACAGTAATAACTTTATAATTAATATAAACTGATTAATATTTTTGTAAAACTTATATTAAGACACATTTCTTACGGTTCCGATGCTGTAGATATTGTAACTGTCAGGAGCTGTAAGTGTTCTAATTATGATGAGCACGTGAGCACATGAACTCCCGCGTAATCTTCCTGTCAAAAGGGATGTGCCGTTTCCACGTCTTCATATTTACCAACGGTTCGGTAATTACCCTCACTTATGTTGTTTTGTTGAAAAGATGCATCGACTAGTGATGTGACGTACGATGAGTTAGGTATTGCCAATTTTTAATAGTCGGTAGGTAGTAGTACACTTTTATAACTACGGATGCCCATAGACATCCACATGGTTGTTGTGGGAACATGTCGCTATGTTCTCCAGTAAGGCATTACCTCTTACTAAAATGCCTACAGTAAACCTAAAGTAGGTAATCGTGTCTATTGTGTACTTATGTCAAAAACATATTGTTATCCTGATTTTTCCGTTACTTTACAGTACCCACTGCACTGTCTTGTATGTTATGTAAATTCGACGACTACCGACGACCATAGACATCCACATAATTGTCATGCAGACGCGTTACCCACCGAAAGGTGGGTAACGCGTCTGCATGATTTTATTTTGACATATTTTGACATTATTTTGACATTGAACAATTAACGCGTATAGGAAGAAATTCCTCCCCTCAAATGGACCACTGGCTACTCACAGACCGTACGAAATGCGACAACAACATTACGGTCATCACGTGAACAACTAAATTTGCTGTACATCACAATAGACCTACTTCCACGATTGTCCCCAAGGTTATCTAGTTAACAAGCATGGTGCTTCAGATGCTTAACAGCAGCCATGGTCACGGGAGGACTCAGTTGATTACCTGGTGTCACAAGCGAAGCGGTAAACCACGGCCAAATCCGTGGAAATGGTTTTACAGCAGGTACCTAATCAGTAACATCCGCGTAAATTCACTACATACTCGTCTTGCTCTATATTCCTATTTTTCATGTTTGAAGAGTTTCTGGCAGCCATCGTTTGTATCCTACGCGATAAAACTTAATAATCGGTACAGAAAAAGCCTGAGATATTGATATAAAGTAATGCCACATTACTTGGCGAATAAATCTCTCGCAACCAGCACAAGTCGGAACCCCGTTAAATATAAAAGTGGCCGGCGACGTTCGGGGGCACTCAGCGGCCGGACTCTCATATTTTGTTATTTTATTTATATTAAAAGTAATGGTCTGCGGTGGGCATAATGCTCCCGACAGTTCTGCGCATTTCTCTCTCTACACGAGCCGTATATTCTCACTTAAATGACAAAGCTGCTCTCCCCAGTCCCAGGTTACATTGTTTTAAAGGAAAAATGTATACGTACATTATTTTAACTTAATTTCACATTTCAAACTGGTTTATTGAACAATGCGCCAGGATTCATTAATATTTTCTTTATAGGATTAGGGGGCAAACGAAAAATCGGTACCTTTTGATGACTACCGATGCCCATCGCATGATTGCGTAGATACGTTGCCCTCTTATCATCTCCCCCGATGGGCCACCGGCTACTCATAAGCAGCACGAAACTCGACAGCGAAGCTGTCACTTTAGGCTGTCACTTTCACAAGTGAGCGAGAGGAAATTTCCCAAAAACTTGTCAAATATAAAAGTGATATTAGTAAAAGTATCTGAAGGTTTTATTTGGTATGTGATTGTGGCATGCTGCATTGCATGCGAATTGGGCAGGCATGACTGTTGAGATGCATCTGATTCACATGACACTCCAGTAAGTAACAATTATGTTGCTCTGTTTCATGCGCTGGTGGCGAAAGGACGGTGACGCATCTGAATATGCAGATGTTAATGGTCGGCGGTAGTCACCAAATGGTCGCCGCTAATTTGGCCTCCCATGTCATACAAAGAAAAGACAAAATGTAGCACGTTATAGATGGCTTGAAACATTCCTATATTTTCTTAAATATTATTGTACTTGTCACACCACGTTAGCCTATCACCGTGCTAAGTACCGTCGGGACATGTGTTGCAGGTATCAGAAATATATTTAATCTTTAAAAATTGTTTTAAGAGATCTTATAAATAAAAGACTTTAATTATAGAAATACATATAACACCCACATAGATATACTCGTATATGTTGTCATCCTAAAAAATGATCTAAGCGATATTCAAACCAGCGATTCCCTGCGCATCCTGCACGTCTTGCCCGAGCTGCTTCCACTAAGGACTTCATCCTAATCTTATGATTAGGAAGCTTATGCTTGATGTGGCTAAAACATACCTCCTAATGATAGGCATGACGTGGCTAAAACCATACCTCCTAATGATAAGCATGACGTGTCTAAAACATGCCTCCTAATGATAAGCTTGTCGTGGCTAAAACATACCTCCTAATGATAAGCATGACGTGGCTAAAACCATACCTCCTAATGATAAGCATGACGTGGCTAAAACATACCTCCTAATGATAAGCTTGACGTGGCTAAAGTATACCTCCTAATGATAAGCTTGACGTGGCTAAAGTATACCTCGTACACCTCGTATCTTCGTGTCGTACGAGGAATGTGCATATTAACATTGAGAGAAAGAGAAGGCGACTGATGATAATAATTCCACTCTACGAATGAGCGATAATTTTCCGCAATAACTTCCATTAGGTTACCGTATTTAGGTAGTAATATAAATGCCTACGTAATAAATTAATTTACAGAAACGTCAATCTTTTCATAAACCAGTCTCATTACGGGCACAGTAGTGAACGTAGAATATTGTCATACTACTGCAATATACAGACAACTATGATACTTATTGCACTTCTAACGTGTGGCACGTGGCATGCGATATACAAGTGCGCTATACGCCAGACGTACACCGCGGCACTGATATAGTGGCATAAATTTACTAACTATAGTTTTATGCTATCATAAACAAGGAAAACAGACATCTTCGCTGTAATGTTAGACAGGGAAGGTTCGTGTTGGCCGTATGTGAGCGGCCGCTTGTCGGTGCTACGATTTTGTCCTACAGCACAGGCAATAGAGGTGAAGTTCAAGTGTTGTTTAGCGTGCTAGTAAGTACGGGCTGGCAGTAATCTGCACAAGTAGACGCGAGGCGCTGCGGCTGATGTTGTAAAGTGCAACTTGTGCAACTGCTGGACGGTTAGTTTTGGCGTAGACGAGCGCCGTGTCGCGGCGGTCGTGGCGGCGTTGCTCTTCCGGGGAAGGCGCTATCTCGGGTGCAGCGGGGGCGCAGCGCCACCCCCTCGTAAATAACGTGCGCTGGCGAGCCGGCGAAGCACCCGTGCCAGATTCTACAGCTAGAAACAGTTAAACGCTCATAATTTCGTGCTGGTTAAGCTTATCTTTGTCTCGTATACGAAATTTCGCTCTGCCGTCCCCTTCGAGCGTTTTCGTGGACATATTTTATTTGTTGCTGTGGAACGTGCTGCGTCCGGGGCCAAAGTTATAATTGTCGTACGACAGCTCTCCTTGCAGCTTCTGCATAAAGTTTCCCGACCACGTTTACATTGTTCGAATAACTCTGCCTGGTTAATGTTTTAAGTTGCCTAAGCTCGCTCGTTATACATTTTAATATGTGCTATCATCTTTACAGTGCATCTAAACGACTGATGTTAAAAAGTGGTCTTCTTATCACCTGCGTACGGTGGCCGGCATTCACGATTGGGTCACCCAATTGTCGCAAAATGGACAAATAAATGAATGACGACACATTATCGTGAATCTGTGTCCAAGTATAGTTTCATTACTTAACTTAAAGAAATTCCTTTTGGAGATTCTAATTCAACTTGGTCACAAACTCAATGGAACTATTGATAAAAATACAACACATATACGACGATAAGCGGTGCTTTGTCATATGTGTGAGGAAAGTATGCATAAGCTCCAGACGAGGCTTTTATCTGTGTGTACTGAAGAGGCGCGAATGGCGCCATACGAGGGTGGGGATGGGGTGTCCCCAGTCACACCGCGCGGTTTCATAATAATTTTAATACGCGCCGCGGTTCGCGCATCACTTTTATAAGCGCTCGCTGTTTAACAATTCATGCGCTGGTGTTACATCCACTATATCTAGACTCACGACGGGTAGTGTTGATAAAATATTGAGTACCTATTGAGTAGTGTCGCTTTGTTGCAAGAGGTTTTGACGCGTAGTTTGGTGCAATGTTCTAATGATTTATCAGTCGGCGACACCAATATTGCCCTTTATAAAACCTGGATAGTGTGAAAACTTAGAACCCTGACAGTAGGCATGGTATGTTCGAGTAAAGGTACAATTATTGAATTATTTTATATACTACTGTCCTGGAACATTGGAAGCAACACAATGTTACAGGTATGTTCTAGACCTACACTTTTTTTACACAATCGGCGTTAGTAACTCATAAACAAATAAATACAATTTATTAAAGCAAATACAATTGTGCTGTCGATCATATCAATCGTAATAATTCTCTCCACAATTATGAATTGGTTGGAGAAATTGCTCTAGCCATTAGTTATATCGCCTTCCTTATGTGTCGGTGTTATTGCCGTTAATTAATGATAGTATGCGAGATCAAGCAATTTGCCAAAACGGATATAATAAATGACAGGCGTAATAGAGTGCTTGAGTGGAACATTAATACCGGCAGGTAGGTGGTGGGGCCCTAATGAGCGTTTTTATCCTGGGCGGGCGGATGATGGATGGCTCCAACACGACTCCACTTGTATATTTATCAATATTTCTATGTTCTTTGATTCACCCCTTTTTGTCTTATTGATTTTTCTTGGGTAGTTTTAGTTTAATTGTTTATAGAACAACTTTCTGATACCCATCTAGGTGTCAGAAAGTTGTTCTATATAGTTATATAATATGATTTGTTCGTTTTTTGAAAGGTTCGTGATAGGATTGGGAGTAGTAGGAAATTGTTTTATGGTCATTAAAAATACAAGTAGGTATTTTTTAAGGAAAAGTACTACTACTTATTAAGTCTTCCATGTGTTAATTTAGTGATTAGGTAGTTCAATTATAATTTATATTTTTTAGAAACTGTACTTTAGTTTATAAAAAATATAAATCGTAATTGCACTTTTTACAAGTTTAAACATTTAAGTCTTGGAAAGCATTACATATGTAATAATGAGAAACGAAAAGCCTGCAATAGCTCAAGTTAAACATGGAAACACGTCAACATCGGTAACATAATAAGAGTTATACAATTCGTACATTTATACCTTATAATTATACCAAAATAAGCAGCTAATTCTGTACTTCATTCTCCAGAGTACCGTAATGATGATGGACAAATAACACCACTGATCATTAGTTGCTGGAGGGTTATATTTATTTCGCTATTCAACCTCCATGTTCTCATTAATATATCTGTACTCTACGCCGGGGTCTTCTGCGTCCGTTATATTAACATTGAGTATTCATTTTTATTGCCACTGTGCGCTATTACTCATAATGTTTATTGTATTTTAAATATCGATAGCAGAATAAACTAAAGTGTCGTTAACAAATGTGATAATTTATATAATTATATGTATAGAAAGTAGTTGTACTGTGGTCTCACCTGGCGTTCAAATCCAATCCGATAGATGTTATTATTAAGAGTAGTGCTGTCCAATGCAAAATTATTTTTGATTCGACCCAGATCTGTGTCAATTTTATTGATATCATGATAGCCTTTTGTGAAACAGGTTTATTCATGACTGCAAATTTACCGAATCATATAGCTCAGGTGATGCGACGGGCACTAAGCATTTTTTTTGGAAATATAATATCGCCTTTACGAAATTGTTAGATATAGTTTTCTTTTGCATTTCCATCGGAGAGGATGATATAGGTCACTCGTGAACGAGTCCGGTACTTTATGAGGGACGGGCCAGTCTCCGAATGGATCAATTGCTAACAGATCTAGGTAGTCACGCCACAGTCTAGGTAGTCACGGGTTTTTTAAATTGCCCCCGAAGTCAGAGTCAATGGAGAATTGACCTCACGGTCCCCCCGGCCATGAAAATAATAGCGAGGTTAGGTGTTGCAAACACTGTCATATTATCGCGATGCATTTCTCCCATCTGCGGGAGGGAGGAGTCGGTCCCTCTTTAGACCCAAAACCTAGTCTTGAAGAAATCCGATGTTTTCTCAAATTGTTTGGGCTTCTTAGTCCGCTTACACAAAGTAAGTAAGTTTAAGTGTGAAAAGAAAAACATGAAGTGAGGTATCTGTGAATATCCTGACCAATCAGGATCACTGGCATAAAAAATATACCAGCATAACACAAAAAATATACCAGCATAACACAAAAAATAAGTTTGGTACTCTCCAACCTCATAGGCACGTCCTCACATTCCTTGTTGATGATGATGGTAATATTAAATACTGGCGCAATGTAGTGTATAGTCACGCGCGTATATTAATATCAGTGGACGCTGACTCTTAACCGAACTCGGCCTGGGGGTGCTTGTGTATGCACAGCGGCTCCGTTGAACGGTGAGAACCTCGTAACATAAATTTTGCGTATTATTTATGTCGACGGGCGTGCATTATGAAATTATAATGTCGCGATTGACATGCGAGTGCGTAACCACGGGACGTGGCCGTGGTAGTGGCCACGTAGAGCGACGATGTAAACATAGTTCGAGAACCGCACGAGACACGGTTCCCAGGGTCTAAGTAGGCAAGGAGTTTCACTATATTCATTATTACTGTCGCCTTCTGCAATTTCACCTGTACGGGACAATATTTTTGAATGTATCTTATTTTTGATGCGCTGTTTAAATGTGGTTGGAATAATCCAATTTAAAAATGTTTGCTTTTAAATAGTTGTGTTAGGATGACTGATGATAATTAAGTCAATGTTACACATTTTTAGGTTTCCATAGAAAAATGGCAAAAAACTGAACCATTATAGTGTCCATCTGTGCGTCCGTATGTTACAGGCATTTTACTCGGAGATTTTTCTTGGACACTGCAGTGTTTGAAGTTTGGAAGTCAGGTGTATTTTGTGTACCGCTATGAAATTATTTAGTATGATTTTCAAAATATATAGATGATTATGTAGTAGATGATTATGTAATCTGATCAGTGACTGGCAACTAAACCTCTGTGACATATTACTGTGATATGTGAATCTAATTTTACATCCCATTTATGTGTTCTATGATATACTCGTGTTGAGGATATCTGAAATAACCACAGTTTTTAGATGAGTATTAATATAAAACAAATTTTATATTAATTATGTACAGTAAAAATTTAATTTTCGGTCTATAAAATTTAGTAACGAATTCCACTGAATATACGATACGATAGTTTAATTTAGTAACATTTAAAATCTAGAAGAAAATGATATGAGACCAATTATGAGATATTACACATAATAATTGAAAAATAACATCCAAATACCTAAATTCCCTGCGTCAGATACACTATACACATGCGCTGTCCACTTTCATGCCATCCGCCTAAGGTCATGAGAGACAGGGATGCTTGCATTATTTGGACGATAAGAGAGTAACAATATTAAATTACTAATACTAAGATATTAATTCTAATATCATGTACATTAAAAAAAAACATTCTGTAAATTTAAATAAATATTAATAAAACAATAAAAAACCAAAACCGTCTAAACAACTATTTCGATAGCGCATTTATTGTTTAAATCTCAGGCATTAGGTTGGGCATATATTCCGTATACGTGATGGAATAGTTTTGTGTATGGATTCGCGTTAGTCGAAATAAAGCGAGCCAATCAATATTAACACGCCGCAAACAGCGTAAATTGTTGCCTAATGCCATAGTCGCACACACCCGAAGCTAATACGTCCGGCACGTAACTATTGTAGCCGGGGTGTTCATTTATTATCACACAACCTAATCAATTTTTGGGCCATAAAGTAAGTTTGCAGAAATATCAAAAAATATAGTTTCGTGCTAATAACGTAACAAGATTACAGAGTGTATGAAATCATCAAAAGTCTTGTAAGATATGTAAGTTTGGTGCAGTTAGTATTGTACTGAACTCGATTGTTACTGCACAGTTCGCGGTGATCGTCCTGAAGATAAAACGGCAACACGCTGTATCTATTGCGTATTACATTTATACAAGAAGTTCGCACACAGACGTACCACTCGTACATCCGCACGCACACAGGCGCGGGTCCGGCCTGTAATAACTCGGAACCACAATAAATCAATGTGATTAATGTCATTAAGCACTGTGTGCCGGCCTCTCTATATTCCGTCAATATGCACTGTTTTACGACGCGCCGCGCCATGATAATTAGTCAGCTTTGTTAGCCACCCGTGCATATTGTTTTAATCAAGACTTATTACACCAAACTTAGAATAATACTAATACGTAAGAAAAAATAATTCTACGTGTTTTGTTTTCAGCGCCGATGGGAGGCAACCTTGTTGGTGGTTCCAGATGGCTGTAGCCTGTAGGTATCTACATCAACTTTAGTATTCAGATGATACGTAGCGATGACTCTTCAACGAATTCCCTGGTTAGTTACGTCAAGTACCACTTGAAACGTTAAATTGTAACAATTATTTTCGTGCTTTTTGTGAGTACCGGTGGCGAAAAAGTCCCAAATAGGCATGGGCCTCATCAAATATGGCAGCAGATACTAGGCAGACACTCCAAGCTAGTACTCAAACCGCAAGCTTTAAATTCGATCAAATTAACCTGCCCAAACGCTATGTGACACATAAAAGATCAAAGTGTGACAACACGATCACAAATATATCAAACTTGCATTTCTCAAGTCATATCTGCTATTTCTCAACCGGATTGTTCCTCGTGCACGCATAGTATATCGTATAGAAGTGCATGTTTAGGATATGTCGTTTTTTTGATGCGAGGTAATTTTAAACATTAGATCAGCAACATATGAGAATGGTCTGGACACTGCCCGGCACGGTTATCGCAGCGGATCTAGATTGTCCGCTCGCTCGCCGCGGCCCGACCGTTTCATACTTTATTTCATCTCGCGGCCGCTTCATGCACGAGGCGTAGTTACAGCGTTACGAATGTATCGAGTATTGATTCCGTGGCCCATTTAGATCTTCGATACGACAGCGGTTTGACGGACTAGCCTCGCTTTCGTACTGCTGTTCATTTAAATGGAATTTATATGAGTTTGCGTATACTTGTTATGTAAATAACGATGTCACGAGAAAAAGTGCGGTGGAAACGTAAGACGAAAATAGGGGATTATAATTGTGTTATAAATTAACATATTTATAATTTTTAGAGCACCCATAAGTGTAGCAACATCAAGTAGTTTCAACTATGTTATTTGCTCAAATAATTATAGTACCTAACATTTGTTAGTAAGTATTAAGCTCTTTCTATATGTGGTCAAGGCCTCTGCTATTTGATTTATATTGACGTTCGCATTCCCTTCTTATCGTTCAGAGGAAAATTTATCGAGAAGGGAAAGAGTTATTTCTTAGTCTCTAATGACTCTACAAATCTTTACACTTGTATTGTTAGACATATAGTCGGGCATACAAAATATACCTACCCTATACCATAGACTAAAGACACATGCCTAACGTATTAAAAAACAATACTATAAAAGTGAATGTAAGTTTGTTTATGACACTATCACGCCACAACTGCTAAACCCATTTAGTAACATAACTCATTGTACATATATTCTTAGATATATAAAGGACATGTGACATTTTTTTATAAAAAGAAATATTATTTATGGTTGGCTTCAGCACGAGCAAGTGCGGCATGTAAGGGCTAGTTTAATATGAGTAAGTAATGGCATTCGATAACTCGTTTTATGTAACTAAGTATTTATAAGTTAGTAATAATAAGTAAATCCCACGTGGCAGGCAAATGCCAATACTACAAACAAGTTGAATAGCTTAATTTGATTTAATTTTATTACTACAGCAAATGTTGGTTAGATCTACAATCAGCTATTCAAAGTATTCTATATCTCAATTACAGTTTGTTAAAGATAAAGAATATTGGTATCTAATCCTTTGTACCAGAAGAAAACGTGTCGGTTGCCATTGTGGCAGCATCATGGATACCGATGACCATTTCGGTTGCACGGCAGCGCCACAAAGTTCGCAATCAAATAAATATTTCGGCACAATTAAGAAAACGCCGGAGAGTGTAGCACTCGTGACAATCGGCCAACTGCACTCCGTGGAGACTCCCGGCTTAGAACGAACCTGCTTTCGTTAACTAGCAGTTACACATCTAGTGAGTATTTTGTGTATAAATATATTTTTATTTATCCTCTTTTTATTATAAATGCGTAAGTTTCTTACATACAAACTTGCATTGTCTTTTCACGCAAAAACGATCTGAAATAATATAAGTTTTATTTAATCCGAAAAAAACAATGTCTTCCCTTGGTAACATTTTACGCGGGTAATATTACTTCATGATTAAAAGTATAACAATTTATAAATTATTTTATTTTATATTTCTTTTTTATAATTGAACCGGGCGTGGTAGCAATTTTAAAAAGTTTTAACTTTGTGGTATGATAAATTATATGTCATTCATGTCGTATTTACTTTCATATGGGTATAAAGTTTTGTCTGAATAATTCTTGTATCGGAAAATCCTAATGATATTTTATATACATATAAGTTCTATATGGATAACAACACAATCGTACGCATGAATACGATAGGAATAATATAAAATACTTTTTATGCTGAAAAAATGCATGGTTTTCTTCGGATAGATTTCATGCGGATGAAATGCACACAACAACTCAACGGCATCCATAAACAGGAGACCTGATCTTAAAGGGATAGGTGTCATTGCAGTCAAAAAAAAAAAAAAAAACAAAATATATATATATATATATATATATATATATGTTATAGTAGTCAAATATATAAATATATATAGTTGGCGTCATCGTGTAAGTCCGCTATAGCACGGAGGAAATTGCCGTGCTGTGACGTTACTTTCCTTTGAAAGAGTGAACCGATCGAGACGATGAGGCACAAGATGGCAGAGCATCTGCATCACCGTTGTTAATTGGTGTCTACACTCACTTATCATTAGGTACTCTTGCTCGATGCGATAAAAAAGGTCGTACTATTTATTAGGTTTAATAAATATTATATCGTCCGTAGGCTCCACGCACGGCCGTGTGCGCGCGCAGCCCACATCCGCTGAAGTATTTTGTTTATTGCTAATGCGATTTTATTTTTTATTGCTTTTTATTTATCTTTATTCAGCGATTGCGGTTTATTGTATTAAAATAAATAAGAATTCCCGACTTTTTAATTTTATTTCTGGCGTTGTACAAGACAGTGCCGCGAGGAGAGAAAGAAATAAATTTTAATAAGCGTTTCTTTTTTAAGGCGTGATTCTTCAGTTAAAAGCGATTTATTTTTTATATAAACTCGAAGATAAACCGTATTCATTAGAGATCAAGTGGAAGGGGACAAAATAAAAATGAACATGAGCAAGTTGGTGTTGTGGCTGAGTTATTGCTCCCCGCTCCTCACGCTGCCCCTCATTAGTTCTGCGCATCATGGCCCATTGTCTCTTTGTTAATTGTGAATTATAAGAAAATATTGGTTATGGTTTTTATGTTGTGATAACATTGATGCACTAAAATATATTGGTCGAAATAAATGAGTAGGTAGCGAATCATATTGATAGTTCACTTTCATTGTTCAGGATAGATCACATTTACTATCGTCATTTTCATCACCTGGGGATACAGATTTAGGGTAGTTTAAAACGTCAAGAATCTCACGAAGCATACGTCCTTGTGTCACTACCATATATTCTTGATTAGTCTTTTCCTATCTTGTCCATCAACTTAATATACAAAGAGTTGTAAGAATGAAAGTGACTTAATGTAAATGCATAGGGTAGAGATCCATGCGCTCGTGCCATTAGGTCTGTAACACTGGTTACCTACCCTAATAAATCATACACTAAAATTGTATATGTTAAACCATATTATAGGTGGAAACTGCATAAAAATCTGTTTAGTAGATTTTAGCAAATAATCTTGCTGTTGATTAAGTATAAGTAATACTTAATCAACAGCAAGATTATTTGCTAAAAAACTACGGACTAATAACTAATGCAAAAATAATGTTTTCTGAGTCTTTTTTTTATTATTCAGCTATTCTATTCTGCATCATCAGCTATTAATTAAAACCGAGGTTTTTATTGAAAGTTATCGTTCAGTGTTAAGACACAGAAATTGACATGGCATCATTAATTATACAACGGTTAAATATGTATAAATCAGTAAGAGGCAGTGACATGCTGCATCGCATCGGAATTGGGCCGGAAGGACCGGGGAAGTAGCTCTCGATCACAGATATCGCCGTCATGTATCTCCGGTTTCGCGTTACGTGTTTGTGTGGTATGTGAGTAGCCAGTACCCCCTTGAAAGGGACGAAGAAAGGAGGGCAACGCATCGGCATTGAATGCGGATGTCCATGGGCAATGGTAGTTTGCACTCCAACATTATGAACAAATAATTCTAATCCGTTTTCAAAGAATGAAAACTAATAATTGTCGATTTGTTTGTAACACGAAGAATTTCTCATTAATGTATTAGCAATATGTGTCATAAACATGAGTGTGTCTCATGTTGCCATGTGGGCCGCGCTCGCTCGTAGTTACTCGCTACTCGCTTCATTTGAATTCAATGAGCGTCCACAGGTGGGTTATCACTTGGTCGGGTAAAGACGTGTCTCTATGTCGGTTATACATTTTTCCTTAAGAGGTATAGTCTGAATAGAAAACTGTATAGTCATGAAACAAACAGTTTATTGTTTAATCATTACATTTTAACTAATTTCTTATTTTAAAAACCACTATGCTTATCGAATTACTTATTGCCAAGTATTTAATTAATCAACAAAGTTGAGCAACGTACGGTGTAAATGACAGTATGTTGTTAAGGGGGAAAAGTAAGGGGATTCTACTTCAAACAGAGTCTTGGTCATTGAAATACATATTTGACCGTGGCTGTTACTAACTGTAATTTTACAACGATGAACTTGTATCATTATAGCACCGGCTCAATAGTGAGGGTAGGTAAAAAAGAGACGCTGTATATTATTTTAACAAGAATGGATGCCTTAAGTCGCTAATTAGATTCGAGCTACCTGTCGCGAATGCGAAGTTCGCAAACTTCCGTTGGTATAAAGCATTACATATTACTTGTAAACAAAATGATTTTTAGTTGTGTGCCCTTGCCTGTGGGCGGTTTATGGATCCCTTTACTCTACTTATGCAATAAATTTTCGCAGTGAACTGACTGTACTTGTTTGTACCTATCCATTACCTAATGCCTAGTAAAAGGAGCACTTTTACTAACTTCTGTACTCTCATACTGTCTTTAAAATGTGAAATTCACATGAGCAATGCGTATTTTATCTCAAGTTTTTATCTCCAAAATTATTATCACACAATGTTTATTTATGTGGGTCCAAAAAAGTGTAACATAAAAAGTGACAGTAGAAATAGGAAAATTGCTAACACAATCGTGTAGACGAGGCGGAAATACATAAATAATGTTTATCGATCGATCATCGCACACGCAGAGTGGCGGTAGATTTATGCTACCTGTATTGTCTGTGACATAAACTAGATCTCCATAAAAAGGAACATTTCCTATTTCAAATGTATATCAAAGACAATAACGGACAAAAACTTGGCGCCCGCTCGCGCTGCCAACCGTCCGAACAACGAGGCGCCAACTGCCAAATCTATATCGGCCGCACGTATATTACGCCTTTTTACCTGGATTCCTGTTTTGACATATTTAAGGCATTAGTAATAATTATGAGTGCTCCGTCCGCCTCGTAAGTGTGCCCCAGTAAGCTTTGACACTATCTTAATGACAGACGTGGAGTGACAATAAATATGGAATCGTTATCTGTGCCTATTCTTACGTCACCCGACCTAGAATAAGAACAAGTGTTTTAGTTTTTCTACGATATATTTATAATTATATCAAATTCATCCCTATCGGATATATAATGTACGACTGGGATATATTTTAAGCGTTTACGGATTTTGACCGTATTCCTGATAACCTTTTTGCCGGTAAAAAGAAGATTTTATCACATAATTGTGTAATAACAAAATAAGAATTCAGATTTTCGGTATTACGTCTGATTTTGACTCCTATGATTCCAAAGTGATGCTTACATTTACCTACTCACCCACTAAAGATCATGAACAAAACAAAATCATTACTAATGAATATCTACTAAATCGATAGTTAGTCGAAATATATGCTTCATTAGTTAATGTGTCTTTCCTATAGATACATACTTTAATTAAGCATCTCAAATATTGGCAAAATAAAGATATACCAGGGCTTATAACGTTTGTTACTTTTCAATACACAAACGGAACAATTACCCCCACCCTAACCTCTATCCCGGCGGCCATATTACAAATAGTACCGAGTAATTCTTGTCAACAGATAAAACAAGTATCAATAACTGTAGTTACATTCAAAAGACAATAGTGGAATATTGGGATAGCGAGCGGGGACAGAAATGAAGGTTAATGTGAATGATGGGGTGAGTGCGAAGGTCGGAAGGGGTCGCACATCTGCCGCTGTCCTCCTACACACAGTTATGTTAACAACTTCCAATACTCCTAATTGCAATACGATATTGCACATGAATCATAGCGCGTTAGTTTAAATACTGAATGTACGCAACGGTAGTAGGATTCTATTGTACTATAACAGACTATAAAGTAAAATTTTCAAAAGATAGCATAATAATCATTAATTATAACTGTTGTTTGTCCGTTGCAGAACAAGGCCTTACATCATCCCATCATCATTATCATCATTATATTCAGCCGGAAGATGGCCACTGCTGAGCCTCCCCATAGAGCACCAGGTCCTTCTCTATTTCTCTAGGTCTTACGCTTTATTGAACCGTAGATATAAAGACATGTGTCATATAAAGACAAGCTCGAAAGTTCACAGTTTAAGAACAAACATGATTCCGAAGAAAGATGGAAAAGAGACGCAAGCTAAGTGTGCGCGTTATTGCGTTACGCACAGCTTGAACGTGTCAAACGATTTTAGGCCATAATTTTTTTCATACCACGCACCATATTTAAGGTAAATATAGTTTTTTATTTATATGTAATAAACTTGAATAAAACATTGCATTACGTTTTCATTATCAAAATCCCAAATTTTACTTTAAATGTATCTATAGTTTCGGCACTTTTCTATTTAGCATAAAACAAATGAATAAATTAATTTTGATTCCTACGTAGGTATGTAAATAATAAGCAGTACAAATTTATCCGCTATATGAAAGTCGACATGATCGAGTGTTATTAAAAATGCAACATATGAAACCGGGCTACGATTAATATTCGCGTCAATTAAACATTGCGGCAATGGCACCGGAATAAAAAAAAAAACAAAATATCCGCCATCCGAAAAAGCGATCATGTGTTTCGGGTGGTATGAATAAATCAGATATAGCGACGCGGCTAGCGGAGGCGCCTGGGGAGCGAGGGGTAACATTCTCCCAGCCGAGTTATAAAACCTTTTCAAAGAGTCAACTGAAAGAGTCGCGCGTAAATATTAAAGGTTTACGGCTCATTCGGTCATTAGAGTTGTGCCTTTTGTTTATAACCGATCGTAGAGGTGTCACGCGCCGCTGATAGCATCGTCTCGACGGCACAACTATTTATGGGAATTTTGACAGAACCATGGTGTTGGGTTGCGGAATCACTATTGTAATTTATGGCGAATACTGAGTGCACACGTAAATAACAGGTGGAATTAAGACAGAAGTATGGCGTCGATAAGGCGGGCGATTAGGGCGCACCTCGTTGTTCCTTCCTAAGTGAATGATATTTTTCATCACAAATTATATCGTTTTTAATCTATATAGGTAAAAAAAATATTTGTTTATTGGGTAACGTTCCATATCCAGACCTGTAGGCTAATCCCGATTACGAGATGATGCTAAGAATGCTAAAAGTGATTGCAAAAGATGGCTATTAATTTAGAAGGTGCGTCAGTTTTATATTTTACTTCATGAATTCTTTTTTTTATTTCTATTCTTATTTGCACAAATAGGAATAAAAAATTGAGTACAGTTATATATTTGAAAGTAAGCGTACCAACGTGTTACCTCACTTTCAAATATAAAACTATACAGATACACCTAATGGTAGAAACAGAACTATGAATATAATGTGACATTAAATAGAAAATATCCGGCGCTCCGTGTGTTCATCAGTGGACGTCGTCCGGCTGGCGATGATGATGATGATGGAATTAAGAAGCAAACCCGTATGCTTGAAATATATTTTGATGTACTCTCACCCGTTATCCCGACGAGTCCAGCTTCACTTCATACGTTAAAATTTGTCATACCATTCAGTTTGTAGCCGTTCCATGCTAATCATCCTCCTGTAGAAGCTGTGGGGCATACGCTTTGTACGAAATTTCCTGTTTTTCCTCTCCAGAATGTGAGAGCCAGAATGTGGTAATAATCCGATGAGAAATAAATAATCATAAGCAATATACAAATTTTAATGTCTATAGTTTAACATGCAGATAGTGTTTATCGTAGACAATATAGAGTAGGCAATAAATTAAAATGAATTGAATACCTACAATACGAGCAGACATTCGATAAATAATTTTGAACTGGCGGAAATACAATTTATACCCCTTAATAAGCTTACAGACATAAGGGTAAATGAAATACGGTTAATGATAAATCCACAAATGAGATTTGGACGTCTGGCCACTCAAACCCGGCTGCATTGTCACTGGACAGTGGACACTCACCTTACATTAACACGGTTTACCAAAACCCTGTCATATACAGGCCGATACTAGTTGTTAATTTATTTATTTTCGGTCATATTTATTCCACTCACGCAGTAATTTACGAAAATTGAAACTATTTTTTAAACCAATTTCAACATTACTTCATAGGTTATGATTGTAGCTGTTTTCGACAATTAATAACTCATCCGAATTCAGGTGCGAAATAAATTTATATTATTATTATTAAGGGTTTTTTATATATGGGTCATGATTGGCCATTACTTTATATAGGGGATTTATATACCAATTCTTTAAACTTTTTTCTTTTTTCATTTGAATAGTTATGTTCACGGCCAGCAACCGATTAAATTGTCATCTGATTTTAAGTGATTTAGACACCTGTAGCTACTTGTATTGACGGCCCTTCAGAGTTTGTTTATATAAAAAAAACTTATCATTTGTGACAAGTGTATGTGTAATTCAGAAGTAGTAACCCACGAAACGACGTTGCGTGTAATATATACACACGAACATTATAGAGAATGTAACAGCATGACCAATGATTTACTTATTATTTTATTTTTTTGACTGCTCTTTGCTGACGGAAATGTCCAGTGCAATTTCATTGGCTACTATAAGTGTCGTCGAGCACCAATCTAGGTGAGATTGTGGTCGATAGGGGGACAGACCCCCCTCCTTCCCCGCAGATGGGAAGGATTCATCGCGATATATATTTAACATCACCTAAAGTAACCATTATTATATTGGCCGAAGGGACCGGGTCCTCTCACCCCCCTCCCCCTCTCTAACGAGGGGCATCCCACGCGCGGTACCTAAAGTTGGCATTATAGTGGGCTAGAGGAGCTCATTGAGCTATCATAGCTTGTGACAAGTGCATGCCTTACTACGTATTGTACCGCATACACTTATTCATCATTAAGACGTTGCCATCGCGTTTACGAGTAAGTAAAAGGTTTTCTGTGAGTCGGTAAATTCTGTACGTGTTTCTTTTATAGCACAAGGGGTAAACGAGCAATCGGAGCTTTTTTATGACTACCGGCACCCATGGACATTCGCATAATTGTTTCGCAGATGCTTTGCCCTCTTATCATCGCCCCCCC
>JAFELO010000248.1:515796-529215 GCA_017140195.1 Eumaeus atala | reverse complement strand
CCCCCAATTGGCCAACAGCTACTCACAAACCGCGCGAAACGCCACAGCGACGCTGCTACTTTACGAGGGTATCAAGTGAGCGAGAGTTACCTTCCCGGTCGTGCCGGCCCAATTCCGTTGCATAGGAGGATGTAGTATCACTCACCGTGCATGGTACTACCTCCTCCTATGTAGCATGGCTCTAACTCTTACTAAAACACTCGTGTGTCCATAGCTATGTAGACCAAATGTTGTAGTATGGTTCGTGGTTCATTCAAGAAAGTTTGGTTATCACTAAAAGATTAGGACTATTATCAATTGTCATAGTTGATTGATTATAATCATCCTGTGAAGTGTTTATTGGTGTAGGTGGTGATGCTCCAGATGGACGGAGGTCAGCAGCTGCAGGATAATTAAGAGGTGGCCGCTGGAAGTGGCATGCGCCGGCGCACAATGCGGTTCAATTGAATGAGAATAATCATTGCACCCACGCATCTTTTGTACGTGGGTGGACCGATGACCGGTCAGCTACCGTTTCAAAGTATGCTCTACTTCGGCCATATAGCGGTGACCTTCAAGTTTTGTAAGTTTAGGTTAGCTTTTTTATAAATATTTAATAACCACGAAAACATATAAAAGTATTTATTTATTTTTAATGTAGAAACTACCAGGAACTAATAAAATAAACCATATATTTTTAAAACCCACTAACTTTTATGGCTAGATGTTTAAATTTAAATTTACTTACTATAAATTGATAAAAAATGTTAAAAAAAAGTACCTTCACGCCTCTTATCCCCGAGGAGGTAGGTGCTAGTACGTCCACAACTCGTAAGTCCAGTAGATATACTAGAACACCCACAATTAGCCATGGTACTGAGGCCCATGGTGTCATAGGTGGCAAGCCTATGGCCACTTCGGGCACATTCCCATTCCGGACAATGTAATGCGTGCTCAGAATAATCTGAGAAACCTTTAATAATATTTGCCCGACCTGGGGATCAAACCCAGGACCCCACGCGACTAACGGTTTTAATGGGCGACACCCGCACCGTTACACCACAGAGGCGATTAACAAAATATTTTTTATTTTATACCTTGTATTACCTATTACTTGAATCAATGAATAAATCAGCCTACAGCCGTTCATTGTTTAAATTTGGTGCTCTATGGGGGAGACCTACGCTCAACCTACTACGCGATGGTATTAAGTTTGTGCTAAACTCACTGTGAAGACTATAAATACGACAGTTTTTGTTTCATATAATGGTAATGAGGTCTACTCATCATCAACTCTTTCCATAGTCTTTTGAGAATCTGTAGAGAAATAATATCGCTAACTCTAAAACGGAAAAATCTTCATTTTATTATGCTAGATTTGTGTAGAGAATGTAATAAAATTTAAGTAGAGCATATTTTTTATCACGGCAAAACCAAACAATTATAGTAAAAATAGCCTTAATGATAAATTGGTGACCATTTCTAATGGCCAGTGGGGAAAAGAGTGATTCGACCGGGACGTAACCCAGCGCAGTCATAACGTCCTTCACGCACAAAGCCGATCTCTCTATGATTTATATCTTAATTGTGTTCAATTCGAACATTACTTTTCACGTATATTTATTGTCGTCATAATTCTTTGATATTACACCCGCACAAAGAAAAAATATATAATTTAACAGCATTGTTATATCTGTTGAACGGTGAAAGCTCCAAATTGTAGAATATGCGATATTTTGAACGAGAAAAAATATACGAGCGAGAAAAAAATATACATTCGATTTTCTTAAAGACGATGGCATAAGATGATCTAAAATTTAATGTCTGTTAATACTTGATAGATCAAGAAAGAAGTGCATAAAATAGCTGTAATTCAGTGTCAAGTTTTATTGTAAATTAGGCATTGTTCGTCTAGAAATTAGATATTATCTAGATATAAAAACGCAGGTGTTAGTGCTAAAGCTTTCCACAACAAAGCTGTCAAGGGCATGGCGGTAATATCCTTCTCCATGATTATTTTGGATTGGTATGCACTATAGTTACGATAAAAAAATATTTGTATTCTAAAGGTAAAGTAGTATATTGAACGAGTATAGAAAAATTCTGGCTCAAAGTTTCGCAAAACGTAGCCGGTGGCTATTCCCATAAATCGATTTTAAATAGTCTGGGGGAAGTTGCTGAACGGAACACTTCAATGGGATTCGGAAAAATCAGAAGATGTAAGTTTTTTTATCAAAAGGCAGTACCATGCTGCATTGCAGCGGTATTGGGCCGGCACGACCGGGACTTGATACCGCCGTAAAGTGACATCTACGGTGTCGCTTTTCGTGCGGTTTGTGAGTAGCCGGTAGCCCATTGGGGAAGGTGAAAAGAAGGGCAACACATCAGCGTAGTAATTATGCTGATGTTCATGGACGTCGGTAGTCTTAGAAGCTCCAATAGCCTCTTGTCCCCCTATACTATAAAAAAAGATACAAATTTTGAGATGTGCGAGTCCCGTGAAAGTTATGTCACTTGTTTTACAGCGCTGGGGTGTGGAGGTGACATTTGTTTTAAAGACACAATTTACAATGTATGTCTTTATATATCCTGGAGCTGCATACAGCTGGTTTTCATATAACATGGTATACTCACGTTGACTTTTGGTGACGTAGGACTCCTAACTCCTCCTGGTGGGAATAGCTAACTACCAGTTAATGCTACTTCGGGTGAATTGCCCGCATTTGGTAAGATGTCCCAGGTCTGTCTTGGCACTCCTCAGCGCCTGGCTGGTTCTTATCACTTTTTTACTGCCCTGTGCTAGGAAGTGACTGCAGCTTCATCGGTAACTATAAGCCCCGTCGGATTTGCTATCCATATCACGTTAATCGAAAAACGTACAAAACATTTCGTTAATTATTGTAATCTATATTGCTGGCGAGACAAAGAACAATTGCTATCAAATTATTCCAAAAATATGGTTGTTTCCCACAAAAGACATCCGAACGTAATATCAATGGAGGTATTGTGGAGGCATAGCGGAGAAAGCAGGTAGCATAAGGTTACGGGGCGCTCCGTTACGGACGACGGACGTGGTCGGCGCACTGTCAACAACTTGCAAAGAAAACTAATAGAGGCTTCCTCTACAATCCTAACAACTGTTTTACTGTTTCTATACGAACACAGATTGTCAAACTTCAATCATTATTAATCTCTATCATTGTACAATACGCTATCAAAAAGGTTGGTTTAGTAAAGTAGTATTCTTTACCTACGGGGTATTTAAATTTGGAATCTGTATCTTCATTAATCAAACATTTTATCAAGGTCCTGTCGGTAATTAATTTAAAGGTATCTGTTTTTTTTAAGTAGTACATGACGGGTAAGTATCTGCATTTCACCAGGTATTCAGATGTCCATGGATATCTGTAGTTATTTATTAGTCATTTAGCGTTACAGCCGAATCGGGCTGACACCACCGGGGAAGTACGACTCGCTTTCATCTAAGCGTGAGCTACCTCCGTCTTAAAAGTGATTGAGATGCTAATGCATTTCGTGGGGCTTGTGAGTAGCCCATTGGGGGAATGAGGTGATGGAGGGCAGCGCATATGCGTAACCATTAGTCGTGTATGTGTGTATGCAACGGCGTTGCCGATTGGCCAAAAAATTTTTCTACTCATACAATTCTAGATGAATAATATTTGTAAACAGTGTATTTACTGCTCGTCGTTATTTTACATTCTGCCTAACAATTTTATAGCTAAACTTACAGTAGTTTTATTAAACCCTAACGTTTATCTTACAAAGGTTGAAACGGCGAAGTTTGACAATAACTGGGATAGCCGCAGGGGTACGGTTTCATCGACTCACTATTGATATCAATATAGGGGAGGACTTTAATATTGAAGTTATTTATTGAAAATCGTTTCCGCGCCTTTTCCTTACAAAAAAATATTGCTTTGGATTTATTTGTTTTTCCAATTTCTAATAAAATGATGGTCGTAAATACGTTATTGCTTATTCAACATGGCCGCTTTTTATCGTTCAGTAAGTGTAGGGGAGCTACCTGAAGTAATTAATAAATTAAATTATGAAGTGTAAGTGGGCCGGCCGGCGGCCATGTCTCCAGACGTACCGGTGGCCGTTGCAGCCGAAGCGTCGTGTGGGACACACTGTTGCTCGATGAAGTGACGACTTAAGAAAGTTGGCGGATGTCGGATAGATGCGGGCTGCCCAGGATAGTGATGGTTGGCGTGTGTGTGTGTGGGTGGGGAGGGGGGGAGGCCTACGTTCGACGGTGGACGGCTATAGGCTGGTTTCATTCATTCATTCAATTAATAAGCGTAATCAGATAAACTACCGGCCACCACGTAGGTCGCTCGTACATAGTAGTTAATAGTCAACTACCATGAGTTTTCCTATACCTGGGTAATAGGTAAGGGGGAAATGCTATGCGTAGAGGTAAGTAACTGCTTAGGTCCTTATAAATTGAATGTACTTTGCTGTTGCTCCTTGTTATGAAAGACAGCACAGTGCTTGTTGGATAATTTATGATTGTCAGTGTAACAATAGAGCTGTTACTTCACACCTGCGTTAAGAGTTTACCGCAGGGCTTTATTTTGGTACTTCAGTCTACAGTTCCCTGTCTGAGTCTCAAGCTACTTTCTTTCAAAGTACAGGAGAAAGTGTTTCGCACGGCGAGTTCTGAAGAAGTACCTGAGGAACGCTATGCGTTCAGCGTTGAATAGGCATTAAGAAGCCACGGAAAATGTATTCATTTTAGTTTTTCATAATCATTGCACACGCTGAAAGGTTTTCGACGACGGGATGAACTAAAATTCTGGAAATTCGTGTGTAACTCTTCAGAACACCTAATAGTATCTGACGTAACGGTAAGAAGAAAAATTGAAAGAATGTGTTTTTTTTGTTCTTTTTTTTTGTATCTGCTATACAAATCTGAGTTATAGTTTACATAAGGTTGATATTCACGTCTTCCCCATCGTGTTGAGCAAATAAATCAAACAGTAACGCTTATTCAAATATAAGTACCGCTATTCATATCTATTAGTATAATTTTATTGATGTACAGTTGATACGTTGTTAGTGCAGACAGAAAGCAGACGCTCCTAGCTGCGACAATGGAAGCGAGGGGAGAATATTTGCTCGCCGCCGTATGAATAAAGATATTCACGTTATTTGTAGTACAGATGTCATTTAATTTCATTGTGTAGCAAAATATTTAGTGTAAACAAACGGGGAGACTCCGCGAGACTCGATAAGATCTGGTAATTCCCAATAACAGTGCATTTTTGTAATGTCACAAAGATTTTTTGTGAAAAGGGATGTTTTTTGCGGTTTCAAAAGAGATTAGTATTTTTAATGTAAATAGATGTCATAAATGTCGCATTACATTTGTAACAATGGATAATAAAGTGAGTGATATTGATGTTAACGGTATTTATGTTATACAGTAAAAAATATAACATGCACTAGTTCGTTTCTTTCAAAGAATTTTTTTAAAGTTAGTGTTTGAGGGAGTACAGATGTTCTAGCGGTCTATTCGAAAATGCATACAGATTTACTAAAAACTGCTATAAAAGTTAAATTTTATATAAATTACGTTTAAAACATTTTAGCTTAGCCGTAGAAACGGACAGTGTTACTAGCATAGTACACAAAAACAATATACAAAAAATATTTTGATTATGTTATACAAATAAGATGTTATTATATGTGTATCATAAAATTCCTTATATTATGAGATATAAAAATTGAACCACATTAAAAGACAATCAAAGTATACCAATGAACCTGACATTAACAGCGCCAAAAAAAAATCAGAACATATTCCCTTTAGCCGTCTCTGCGGAAATAATTGAATCCACATCGGCACATCAATATTCTGTTTAATAAAATCACGTCAGTCATAGGCAATCGCGACAAGCCCAACGTACATGAGCCCTCCATTAAATGATAATCCCTCCAATTTATCGACAGAGCAAAAAATATACGCCATTGTGTCGTGAGTTGTCGAACATGAAAATTATTTTATATAAACACATTGAATATTCTCGGGTCGCGACCTCTGGCCCGCTTGCAGATTATCCCCGGTCGGCCCCAGTCGTCATCGGTTGACATATTTTTTAAAATGGGGCGCCGCGTAATGGAATAATAATAAACTAGAATTTACTTTTTGGTCATCGTTGAATCAAAAAACAGAAAGGGGTGTGAACGTGTCTGCCGTTAGACGTGTCTCATTGTCGGCTGTCGACCAATACTGTGTAATCAACGGGCCCAAATCAACTGTTTGGCCTGAGCTGTTTGTCGCATGTTTGACAGCAATAACAGAGTCCATCGCATTAAAGCGGCCATATGTCGGTCATATCAAATTTATTTCTATTATTTTATTGGTTCGCCCGTCGATTGCCTTCGTTACCTTTATAGATTGTCACAGAGGATTCGAATTTATTGTCGTCGATAGCTTGATGACCATAACAAAGTGAATGAGGTAATAAATTGGTTGCACGCTATATATCGGCTATCATTAATACTAATTGTAGTCAATCCCTAAAATAGTATTGCTATTGTTTTTATCAGAAGAGTGAAGTCGAATTACTTATTCCAAAACTAGGCATTCCAAAAAAGATTTTATGAAGTATTCAAAGATTTAGTTTAGTAAGTAAATTTTTTTACATATTTATGTAGATATATTTTAACTCTTTACCTTTTAACTCTTTATATTTTGCGGAATTTATTGGAATTTATTCATCCTTTAAAAAACGAGCTAATGCGCGCGATTTAAAAATATGTGTTACACCTGCGTAATACTTAACCGCGCTTACGTCGCTAAAATTTTTCGAGCCCCTTTTACTTCAAAATCATGTTACCTAACCTAACCTAACCTAACCTACTTTCAGTCATAGAGTGCTATAGATTGAAATAATTACGACCTACACAGGACAATATTGAACTTGCTGGCTCACATAATAACGGAATAGCTACATAATACGTGCGTTGTTATAAAATTGGTAAATGCATTAGCGGACGACAATAGCCGCATCAGCGGAATGAGCTTAAAATCATTCATTCCAATAACTTTTTTTAAATAAATACCATACAGATAATAGGAACAATACAATATTTTGTCAACTGCCTCTCTTCGGGCCGGGGCCCGGGAGTGCAGTGCGGCGTGAAGCGGAAAATCCTCGTGACATTTGAGGACGTTTTTTGTGGGTTCATATCCGCACGACATTGTCAACCGGCTATTTAATACAT
Organism: Eumaeus atala; assembly: GCA_017140195.1. Taxonomy (NCBI): domain Eukaryota; kingdom Metazoa; phylum Arthropoda; class Insecta; order Lepidoptera; family Lycaenidae; genus Eumaeus; species Eumaeus atala. The sequence goes on along the minus strand of JAFELO010000248.1, from coordinate 521,982 downwards.
CTGTAACACAACACTTTAAATACGACTAGATTTGTGCAAATTTTAAAATTTTCCGTACACTGATTTTGTATGAGCCAATTGGATTAATTTGGTTGAGTTTGACGTATTGTTAATGGTCATGTCTCATGTATATTGTTACATCTGATGTTAATATTGTTACAAGTAGGTATATCGTTGCTCAATATTCTGTGACTATAGATTATAATAGTTTATGTTTGCAATTGCAGTATGTACTCAAGTCTATTAGTACAGTTGGGTACTGCTGATATAATACCATTTTTACTGGGATGGATCATGGAATTTTCTTTGTTTTTAAAAATTACAAAATATGTACAAATTACAAAAGTCTAAACGTAGAGTTTGTGTCCCGCAAATCGCTCAATCTCAATAACCATATGTAGGACTCAAAAAGTGCCATACCATGCATTTGTTATTTAGTAAGGGAAATAACGTTTAATGCTATTATATTAATGATGTTCAGCAGTGGAAGGGAGATAAAGGGTCTCTGAGATATAAAAGACAAGAACGTTAAAATATAATGATCCTTTTCCATCGTATGGAAAATATTGTAAAAACAATTACAGCGATAAAGCGCATGGCGCATTACCAAGGAATTTCCAACTTCACCCTCTTTAATTTGTCGCATGATATTGAATAGCTCTCAAGTTCCGACGCACATTATTCTCTATTGAACGGCAATAAAACAAGATATGACAAAAATATCAAGTTTCATAAAGCTTTGGTTTCGTGATATATTATATTTAAACGGCGCTATTGTCCTTTGTCGTTGACATCTCGGGACCTGCTTCGGAGCATTATTTCATTGTACAATCTCACTCATATTGAGTGTAGTACACTTTAACGTCATCATTACCATCCTCCCACAGGTTTGTTTCATTCAGGGATTGGACACTCTAGGTTCGCCCACGGCGAGCTCAATTTTGTATTAGAAAGAAATCATTATATGTTGATCGTTGTTTATCGACTTCCAAGTTTCATATACCGAGAGATAGGAGAGCAGGTACCTACAAGTCTTAGAAATGTTATCTGTATCTACCATACAACCATGGAAAACTGAATTGGTTCAAATGACAACTGTTAATGAATATACAATACAATCAATAACAACAACTTTTTTGTATCTGTCACTACGTGTTGACAACCAATAATAGTATCTACTATTATTGGTTGCTAATATTTTTTGATTTACCAGTTATATGCTCTATAATTTCTGTAGCGTCAGGCCAGTTGACCTGCGCAAGGTGTCTGGTTGCATAGTTACGCAGGACATATTGGAGTCAAGACGTCTCTCTCTCTCTCTCTCTATCTCTCTCTCTCTCTCTCTCTCTCTCTGTGTGTGTGTGTGTGTGTGTGTGTGTGCGTGCGTGTGTGCGTGTGCGTGTGCGTGTGCGTGTGCGTGCGCGTGCGTGTGCGTGTGCGTGTGCGTGTGTGTGTTGAAGTGGCAGCCCGACAATACCGGACAGATTTCAGATCAAAAGGGACAACGTGCTTCATGAGGCACGGGAATATAATACAAAAGTCTTCAACTAATACGCTCTCCCCGTGATGACCTACTGGGCCTAAACATGGCCTCTTAATTTAGGACTTGTCTGCAAGTTTGCGGTAGCTCTTCCGGCTATTGAATGTGCTATCTTGGGCGTTACTCTGTCCGAAGGAACTCGTAACGAAGTCATAAGGCAGATAACCGAAGTGTCCGATATCACGCGACGAATAAGCTCGCTGAAGATACTCATATGACTAAAGATCTAATCTAAATTACTATGTAAAGAACATGTAATATATGCATTACAAAGTAATGTTGATTTTCATGTCTGGGGGTATAAAATTACAATTACTGATAATTATAATACAACACGAGAAAAGAACACGGCTTGCATGAAAAGGAAATACGACAATTAAGTTTGAAGTACGGAGGCAGACATGACAATGGTGACATTTTTTGTACCATTCAAGAGGATATAATAAATGGTTTTAACTAAATAAAGGCCGTGCAGGCAGTTCGACTGCTATGTAGGTACTCAAGTTGAAGACCTGTCATGACTGTTAGGCGTCTTATGGGAATTAGTATTATAGTAGGTACTTAAATAGTCTCTTTCCTTGTCTGTATATTATATGTTAAGTATAAGTCATTGCTACCTTGCACTGTTATCGCTTTATTTGGAATCACTTCCTTCTATTATTTTAATCCGAATTTAAATTTGAACATTGCGAGTCGCACGACAATTTTAGCACTTCCCTAGGTGTCTCTGTGGTGATTTTATCAAGTACTTACGAGTCGCTGTTGATTCTCAAGACACAGGAGTGACAGCGGTTCGACAGTTCATTGAATCAGACTTTATCGTAAAAAGACGTAGTCAGTTTAGTGATTAACTCTAAAACAAGTCCGTTACATTTCTAGTGTAATCTATTCGTTATGAATAGGTCTTCATTGATTCATCAGCTTCTCTAAAGATTACAGGTACTAAGTATAGCCGTAGTCTTAGTACAAATGAGCCACTTACGTCATGTGCATACCCTACAGAATCTAATATATTTCAATGGATGAGGTTCGTATTTTTTTTTCTTAACGTAACCTTGTTGGCGTAGTAATGTGCGCTCGGTATAGCTAGTAAATTAGAAAGCATATCTCTTTTTTTAAGTTGTTGATATGGTAAGTTTGACTATTAATATTTGACAAAAAATCCACATGAACAAAGTTTTAAATCTGGTACACGTTGAGGATCGAATCTGAATGATTTTACACCACATTCCATAACGAAGCTCGAATTCTACTCATTTTAACACTCAAATTCCTTTCCACTGCTCTCTCAATGGTGTTAAATATATCACACAAAACATAAATACTACTTATATTTATTTGTCGCATGAATAGACACTTCAAGAGCTCTTACTTTGACCAAAAATCAGGAATAAATTAGCAGCAACTGGGTGAATGTATAACGTCTACAGAGTCGATTTTTTATGTTCAAGAAAGTACAAGGCAGTTAGCATTGTAAACACTTTTATTGCTACAAATATTATTTTGAGAAAGCCCTGTTGATTCTATCCCTCATTGTAACAAGGGTGTTCTATACAATTCGAAAGAAATTGTCATGGTTAGAATCAATAGGTAACTGTATCTATTGATGTATATCCCTAAATCTATGAGTTATTATTTGAAGTGCTTAATAAAAATATGTGAGCAATCTGCGTTTGCCTTGCACAGGATGGAAACAATAGTAGGTACTGCTTTTAATTCAAAAAGAGGCAAATGAGTACCGTAGCTTTATAATAAATGAATTCATTGGGCCGAAACTCTCACAAACTGCACGTGACTATATAGTAGACACGTTTAGTACAATGCTATGCCATATTAAATGACTTCCCCAAGCACCATATCGGCTGCAAGATTTACCATCTCTTAAAAACATTGCAAATATCTAACCTCACTGATAGCGCCACAAATACTGCACTGCCTACGTAATACGTTTAAGGTTGCATGCGTCGGGTGTCAGAGGCGAAGTATCGCAGTGGCTTGTTAGTTTGCTTTTTACAACTTGTTATAACGTTGTTGTAAACACGCGTGACGGCGTATCACGTCATCACGCACGCGAGCTGCCTCCGTACCTGTAATAATAAATCTGCCATCGACCACTCAATCCCAACTTGCCGACTGTTCATTAACAATCTCCGACATCTTTTTACTATGCTGAACTGATTCCGACATAATTACCATAATGACACATCTTTATACACGAATACAGTTTATTGGGCTGTTTGTTCCATCGCTTCCACAGTTCTACAAGTTTTTGGACTTATAAATAGATTGGGCCAGTCACGATAGTGACCCAAATGTGTGTCGCGGCCTTTAAACTTGTGTTTTGTTTTCATCAACAGGTAAGAAAGAGGTGCACTACACTACAGCCGAAATGGGTAGGTCCGCTGAGGTACCACCGCTCACTCTCATGATACCACTATAAAAACGAGTTGTCGGGTTTCGTGCGGTTTGTCAGTAACCGATTGCCTATTTAGGGGGATGCACTAAAGGAGGGCAAAATATGCGGACGTTAATGGACCGTAGTTACCAAATGGCTCCGATTGCGCGTTTGTAAATCCTTTGCTATAATAATAATAAATGAACTTTTTTATTAAAGTATAAGAGAGGCATCGTATCTATGTATATTATTGCACATAATATTGCGAACGGGAAAGGTTTGTCAGTATGTGCGCTCAGGGAAATGCCTCTCTCACATGGAGTAAAGTGAGAGTTATGCTGGGACGTTTTGTGCTTTCTGAGTGTATGGTATGGCAAGTCGGTAGGCTGTAGGAATCGGTGAAGACGTAGATCAATTCAATATCAGTAGATGTATGATCGTATTGTAGCACCGGACCCAAATTATTGTGTGTCATTTTAGCATTATCCACCATATTTTAACCGTTCACGAGCGCGTCCAAACAAACATTAAGAAGGGAAAAGATTTGTATTTTTATATGTTGGCTACGTATAAATACTACTGGAGCAATTAAAAAAGAATATCACGGTTAAATGATATATAATCCTGTCTAACATAGGCAATGTCTTGTTACTAAAAACATAGGGACTGTGCGAAGCCGGGGCGGTTTGTTTGTTTGAAATAATGTAGTCAAGATGGCTCCTACTGGTACCAAAGATTAGGACCAAAGAGACGAATGGATGCTTAAAAAACTATTTGCATGCACACACGCCAGAAAATATTGCATTAAAAAAATAAAGTTTCCGTATTGAGAATGTCTATTGATATTTGATAAGCGACATCAACAAGAACAAAATTCATACAAATATATTGTCAACAATCTACTAACAGTACGTTTAATTATATTTGTATTGCTGTATTCATTTCATTTAATTGCATCGAGCAGGTGGTGGACATCCAATTACATGATAGACGAAGCCGTCAGGTCTGCTAGCTCCAGCTTTGGGGATGTCAACTGAATCTACGTAGCACCTAGCACCGAGCCCGCACCATTTACTAATGTAAATATGTCATTCACTTGTAACAAGCGACTTTTTCCTTTTGAGTCATGTGTTTAGTGGCAGATGTGCGTATTAAAAAAATATTTTTGTGGTATAAAGACTTGGATTCAAAATGTTTTATATAGAAATTATCTTATAAACATGAATTGCAGTAGATGTCATAGTCGTATCGTATAAATATTAGTTAGGCCAGCCATTTTTAAAGACATGGCCGTTTTGTTTTGTGGCGGGTCAGCGATTAGCCGGATTGTCATTGTCAGATGTTCTTCAATGTGGCGGCTGGAGCTTACCCTCATTGACTATCTTAATTTTAGACAGTGATAGTGATCGATACAAGTACCTTTTGAGTGCAAATAAAAATAACTTAACAACGATGGTTTTTTAAACCTTTGCACCAAACCGGGCATAGTCTATTTTCCTCTATATTCGAAATCATTGTTGTTGTCATGACAAGCAACGCTTGAAATTGATCATTGCGTGACATGATAATGGTTGAATAAGGCTACCTTTATTGACTAGCGTATAACGCCGAACACTTTCTGGTGGAATTTCATTAAGCCGTATTCGAAACACCTAATCGTTGGCCCGCCATAAAACTAAATGGCCCTATTTTTAAAAATGGCTAGCCATAATGAAATATGGCGATTTAAATAATCCGGCGACGACAGATATATAATGTGTACCAAAATTATTACTAAACTTATCGTATGGATGAAATTTCAAAAGTTTTTCTCGGTACACGTTCAGTGTTCTTTGGCCGTACGTAGTTTTAAACATTTTTTCGTTTTATAAAGAATACGACTGTGACATAATTATTGCGCCTACAGTAGACGTTTGACGACAGTTACATGAAACTGTTTGACATTAGACGTAAAAGTATAATAATACATGTCAATATCAATGCAAGAGTAGAACTTCCGATTAACATATCCAACAAGAATATCCTTTGGCATATTATAAATTTGATATCTATATTTAGCTATCATGATAAATTAAAACGAAATTTAAACAAAAAAAAATATGGGCCGGACTCGTTATGTGTCGCAATTTAATTGAGATCTTATATTAATTAGGGTGGCGGGGACGTGAATGTGCCATACGCACGCAGCCTCAGCACGCAACTACTCACCTACCATAAATATTGAGTGTATGAGATTTTAATGTCCCATACT
>JAFELO010000248.1:491301-515275 GCA_017140195.1 Eumaeus atala | reverse complement strand
AATAAGCACATTAAGCATTTGTCTAATATAAAATAAATAAGCACATAAAGCATTTGTCTAAAATAAAGATAAAATGGCCGTTTTTTGTTCTCTTAATGAAATCCATAGTATATTTTCAACATAAGGCTGACCAAGTTTTCAATCGTAATATTTTGGGCTCTGATTACCAGCATCGATAACGCTTCATCTCACCTCTTGCCAGGGCCGCACTCGTGAGGATAAATATCCTGTCTAATTAACTGTAATTAATTTTAAAGGCGCTAAAAGGAAATTGAGTATTTGGGTTATGAATATTTTTTTTTAAATGAAATGTAAAGAACTTGTATTATGTATCATATGCGCTGATGGAGGTTTTCCAAATACACGAACATTCACATACTCTTACTACTACTATTCCAATAATATATTCCTCAAGTTAAGTATTCCTTAATGTAAAGTTGTATATTTTATTCGTTAAACATGTTTGGCAGATAGTGGTAACATTTGTTCCAAGTGCGGCCCTGCCACGGCAATGGTAAGGCCACACGCGTTCGCTACGGCGCTCGGCGTGCGGAGGGGTGGGAAGTGCGGTTTCATTCATGTTGTTAGATCGGTCCGCTCATAACTTAACTTCTAATTTATAGCTTTTCATTCTCAATCCTGTTTCATTTGAGTATTTTCTTACACATTTTATAACGATACTTATGCATAATTCAGTGATACAAAAAAGCTTTTAATACAACACACCTACGTTATCATATACTATGAATAATATTGTCATTATATAGAATAACATAAGTAATATATTGTGTAATTACAAAATGGAATGTATCCTGATTATGGTGCGGAAATCATACATCTAAACATCTCGTTTCCGGTTATATTTGTAAAACGTTTAGGCAAAGTACATATAAATTCTATAAAGAATTTAATGATTGGTGACAAGCTAGATGGTTTTTTATCTAACTTTTATTAGTTCCATTTTCTCATCAACAGTAGTCCGAAGTAGTTTTTATTACCGTCAATTCAAAATTGCACGGTGATCAACCTACATCGACCAAATTTATTCAATACACTCTGCCTTCTTCGAGTAATTTATTGAGGTTATCATATGTAGTAGGTAGAGCTTGACAGGGTGTATTTATGTTTTGTATTTTGAGATACTGCAAACATACGTTATTCGAAAAGCCATGCGAATATGATACCATGGAGATCACACTATTGTACAGACAGTTATTAAAATTTCAAAGCACTTTTGAAGAATGATTTTTAATGAGGATTTTAAAAGCATATGAGCTCGTTACTAATACGTTCTGTTCATTACTGTTCCTTGCAACAATAGCAGCCGTTTTTTTCGTCATCATCATCACTTCTCATTACGTCTGTGTCAACTTGTCGATCTGGTGATTTTTAGTTGAAAAAAACGTCTATTTTCGTGATGTGTACTTTTGAAAAATATGTATTGCTGGCCTGGTTATCACCGTGTTTAACTAGAGAGCGAAGTGACTTTAGTATCAAAGTCTCTAAGAAGTGAATAATATTTTTGTTCATGAGCCGTCATTAGCTTTGAGAAAATTTTTTTTGTAACGAATCATATTCCTCAAACTCGAATGCCTTCGACCGCTAGTAAAGAGCTGGATCTGTTACAGGCTAACCTCATGGCTTTAGCCTGTATATGAAAAAAACGCGTGCGTCTATGCATAACGTAGGCAATACTCACATGCGTACATGACCATAAACGGTTTTTAACAATGGAACGCCTACGAGCATATAAAATATCAAATTTCATTGAATATCGTACGGCATCGAGGACTCAGCGTTGTATCAAAGTTTGTTCCGCTGTTTATGTTAGTGTTTAATTTTTACTTCATCACCGTCCATTTAATATCGGACACGGGTCGTGTTAACGGCCGTTATATAAAATTTTATTTCATCGCGTCTTTACTTTTTTTTTGTCGACACGTCGTTGGTTCAACTTTTTATTAATCATTGGCATTGCTTAGTATTTTTTTATCGTGAAGTCAACTTTTAGACGCATATATTATATGGTCCTCTAGTATATTGGGCGGCAAGTCTTTTGTCTGTATGTGTCATTTCATTCATAAATAGTCATCTGCATCGACCTGATATACTTAGATCAAGATAACAATTCGTTTCTATACAAAAGGTGTCAACAATGAAAGAAAAAACACAAATAATAGATCGGTATATCTAACTATGTCATATATGTTAAAGGATTTTGATTTTATTAAGTTACCATCGTAAAGGAACCACTTAACGCACCAACAGAGAAAATAAGTACCTATTCCTCAAAGGGATGGCAACGCGTCGGCATGGTAGCTGGGTGGATTTTCGAGGGCGATGGTAGTCGTGGTGAGGCTCCGATTTCTCATTTGCCCCCCTAATCTATATAAAAAAATAATTTGATATTTTTTCACATTTTAAGTTTTCATAATGATCTATAATGTTTTAGAAAATATTATATATCCAACATTCATCAGCGATAATGTGGCATTCTAATGGTAAAAAAGTTTTTAAATCGGTCCGGTAGTTACGGAGTCTATTTAGTGCAAACAAACAAATAAACAATAAACAAACAAAGAAATGTTTCCTCTATATACTATTAGTATAAATAAATTCGAAAAATCGACTACAGTATTTTACTAAGATATTGCTTTTTTGCGAGAAAATCTAAAATATTCAAAAATATTATTTGTGATAGTTTGGTAAAGGTGAGTTACAAGTTATGTTTCCAGTGTGGTACACATTTAAATATTAGACGGTTATATAATGTTCTATTCCCTCTGATATCTATGGAGGTTTACAATACAAAGTAGCGTAGGTCAAAAAGATTAGTACTGTATCTCCGAGGAGCAAGCTTTCGTGTACACGGATAGGGTACGGACGAGCTCGCTTACCCCGCCGTAAATGGCCGACGATGTATGTCTGTCTACACACATTAAATATATCTATTTAATGATTACAATTTCTCGTTATAATTTATTAGAGCCGAAGCATAACAAGTTTTCGAATCAAATGTGTCGGCCATAAAGATGCTGTCTGAAGGGTTGGACCCGTGATCGCGACTTTATCAGGAACGAATTATGTCATGACCGGACCATTCTTCAAAACAAGCTCTCCGACAACGATATAAGAATTAAAACCGCTCGTTATAACTGCCCTACAACTATCGTTCTGAAGCTATTTGATTGCGATCTTAAGATGCTAAAGGGTTTCATGAACGGGCGGGAATTAAAAATGAATTATTTCTTCTACCGAATAAATTAAAGTCGATATTCCAATTTCAACGAGGCGCCGTGTAAGCTGGCCTCGCTGGGCTCTAAGAGGGAAACGGATAGATCGAGATCCGCCGTGGAGTGTGAATGAGAGCATTACAATGGTAAGGGGAGGAGGGGACGCTATTGCCGTTGTTGGATAATTCTTTATTCTTTATGAATATGTGAGCTCGTTATCTGTGGGTTGACGTGGCTCGAGACATTCGCGCGTGTCTCGATGTGTGTGTCGAGACACACATGGAAATACTTTGTGTCTGCACTCTAGTGACGATACTAAATAATACATAGAACCGACAGGCTCGTCGGCGAAGAGCGGCGGGTACACGACCGGATCAACACACGGCATCGACGGCAGATTGAACGATAGTTCCCGAGGAACTGGTTATCGTTATGGGGCGATTGGCGGATGAAATTTATTGGCAGTGCGATGGAGAAATGTAGCGAGCGGAAGGGGCTTGCGATTTTAATTAGGTAATGAATGTCGATGTTGATCTGCATATCGCTTTAACGGCTAGATTAATCAATTCGTTTGCTGTCTGAATTTCAAATTTCCTACCTAGACAAATACTGCTTTGTGTTCACGCTGACAATATATAGACGGTGAACTGAACATTCTAGACCACGATTAAATTTCCTCAAACATTAAAACAAATGAGTTATTTTGAAAATGGAATACGTCGGAAAGTAGTTTCGTACAAACATGCAAGCAATTCGTCAGTTGCCGCTTTAAATTTATAAAAATGATACACGTAAATATCCTTTAAACGGTACATTTCTCTTGGAAATTGACGTTTTTTTCAGAAGCAGTCGGTTTTTAACATTTTAATTAGGGGCACACATTACGGCACGCTCGCTCGCCCCTCGCTCTACACATTTTTGTATGTTTCCGTCTATTTTGGGTAAAATTTTATTTTTCGACAAATGTGCGCTATTTTTGAGACGCGTGCAGCCGGCTCCTTCACAATTCTAAATCTCTGTGGGAATCCCAGCCGTACATTGTATATTTAATCTGTTTGTACAAATCGTGTATTTTATGTTTCACCCGAGATAAATGTTATATTCGGTAATACAAATACATTCATTTTTGTTTCTTTACATCGCTTCGGGGGCAAACGACCAGTGCGATAACGTGATGGTAAGGAACTAGCGAAGCCCTCGCCGAGGTGTACTGTTGCTGACAGATCAAGGGCACCTCAGTGGAGGCGTCCGATGGCACCCGGGGGGTTTTATGGTGGTAATTTAATATAGCCGCGAGCCCCACACGCCCGATGGATCCTACCCAGGACCGTTGACAGTGCGTCAAATATATACGGTAAAAAAATAAATAAAAAGAATAAGCCATTCAACAATCCGCACCAGCACGACTTTGTTGCACTCGTTTGGATTATTCCATGGCCATCACAGGGATTGATGACGAATGCTGTAATAAACTTTAACTATATAGTATCTACATGACGATTGGCTGGCTTAGTTGGTAACGTGGCGGTTTGTCCGCGTGTTACGCCTGTGGTCGCGGGTTCGAATCTCCCCTAGCACATGGATGTTTATATGTATTTCTATAATGGAAATCTTAAATATATAAAATTTCTTAAATTTATAAAACATTTAATGTATTTCCGTTGCCAAGTACCTGTAACACAAGTCCTTACGTTATCCCTAGCCTAGCCCTGTGCTACGTGATGTGATAAGTCCACATATATTATTATGCCCAGCTGTTAGGCTGCCCATTATCCTAAAAACATGTCTAGTATGTATGTGAGGATCTTAGAAAGGTACCATAAAGTATAGTTTAGTGAGTCATAGTAGTAACAAGAGCAAAAGAACTAAGCAACAGCAGAATTTCGGCTTTCAAAAAATGATATATTTTTCAATTTTATTGAATTATAATAATAGTCCTTTAGCTTAAATGTTATTTATAAGTCAGTCTATGCTACTGTCTACAGCTAGTTAAAAAACCCTTAGCTGTTTCCAAATTCAAGAATGTAATAAGGTAAAAGAATTAACAAAGGCGGCGAAACAAAGGTCTAAGTACCTGCACGTGAAGGGGACTATCGTTGTCATTGTTAGTAGGTATCTTGGTACACAGGCTCACGACAAATGAGTAATAAAACAACGTTATTTAGAATAAAAACATACCACAAAGTTTGCACTAAATGCTCAAAATGACCTCTACCTGTTGCAATACATCGCCTCGGCCATAAAATTGGCCCTATCCATCCATCGGGGTACGTATTATTTAAATAATTACGTACAATTACTGCGTGATGTGCAGGACATCCGTCGTTTTGCAGCCACATTCGATTCTGTGTCTCAGATGGCACCTCATACAGTAACTTAGGCAGTGGTCAGTTGGTCAAAAAATTGAGGTATCTTTCTCCGTTTAGAGATTCAGGTAACTCAAATGGACCTTTTCGTCCACCTATGATTCCTGTCCACAAGTTAATTTAAAATTGTATCTGCAACCTGCCCTCGCGTATCTGTCTTGGGTTTTCTAATAGCCAGCTGTGTAAATTGTGGAGATTCAGAAATCCATCTCTTCGGCACGTGGACTCCATTTTTCGCAGCATCGTGCGACAAAATGCCGCTCTCTTTTCAGAGTCACTTGGAATTAATGTTTGTATCGTCTGGTAGTGATAATGGTACGGTTCATGCCTTTTCAAAATTCTATGCACCGACTTTTGTGGCATACTGGTACGCCGTGAAATCGCACTAACTTTTCAGGAATTTTCTTCCACTAACTCTAACACTTCGTCTGGATTATGGTGTCTGGAGGCCGTCCTTCACTAACTCCGCCCATGCCGCTCCTCGTAAATCTTCTTCCATGAAAGAATTGTATATTCTAATGAAGGTCCGGAAGCCGGGATGCCGAGCGTTCGGGTATCTTTCCCGATAGACTGCAGCAGCGCGATTGGTGTTGCCATTGCAATGTGATTAAATTAAAGATTATTATGCAAAGAAAGCAAGCTTTGTTGAAGTGGCAGCCAATTGAAATTGTAAGGAGTAAAATATGATAAAAACACAAAATTGTGTACCATTTTCACACTGTTGGCAAACCTGCATAAAAATATCATTTTCTTACAGCCTGATAACAGGCTAACCTGTAGCTAATGATTTATCCATTATTTACGACAGATCCTGTATATATCACTTCACACTTCTGTTATAAAAGAGGTATTATGTCCCCGTGCGCTCCGGTGCGATTCAACTGCAATTCAGCAAGGGAACTACTTCGGCAAAGTTAATTTTTATGTGTATCTACTTTCTACTAAGTATCAATGATTTAAAAATAATGTAGCCATACGTCATGGGCGAAAGGAAGCGTTTAAGTTAATATATGGTGGCGATGAATGACATTTTCCTCCTGTTTACTAAAAAGTATTCCTCTCTTAAACCACGTGTCGTCGGCGCCCGCAGACTACTCACGTTAGCACCCCGTTTTTAAAGTCACAAACTTTGCATGATATTTGTTTTATACCAGGGTGATCGAGAAGGCGGTTTAATCTATTGGTAGGTACGTGGTTATTGTCGCCAACAGATTGTATATCGCGAATAGAATTTTAGTTTAACGATTATGCTCTTAATATTAAGCTTAAATTATCTATGTTTATCTGATAAAATATTTATGTGTACTTATCTACATTATTATTTTGTGGTGATTTAAAAAAAAGAGCTTCATTTTAATTATTAAATGGAAGTTCATATGTCAAAATAAACGGATGGTTGGCACTTATATCGGATATATTTTTAAACTTTGCATCCAAACATAAAGATTTAATCAACTTTATATGAATTTATATTGAAATATGAAGTAAAGATTTTTGTTTTCTTGTGTATGAACCTTAGCAACTGACGTATGACTGAATGTAACATGTTGTAACAGAATTATATGGTAATATACACAATTTAAAATTTCAATATTCCGAGACTGTTTGATTTTAGGAGAGGAGAAATATTATTACATAAATTATATACTACTGATAGTAGCATGAGCTGGACACGTGGGTGGTAGTCGTAGTAGTCTGTGGGTAAGTAGACGCGGGAGATCCAAAAGCGACAATTTGCTATTCTGATAGGAAGATTGGTGGTAGTGATTCTACCTCGACAGTCATCATCGTGCTATCAGAAGAGAGCAGAAAACTCCACTAGGCCGTGGGAACAAATTATTTGCCAATAGTGTATGCGACACCAATGCGCTTCGCCGCAGAAAGATTGTTTCTGCTATATTTAAAAATAGAAGACGTGTAGGTCGTTGTAAGATCTGTGACGCGTTGCCGGATATTCCGAGCCGCGTCTCGGCACGTCATTTGTCGTCGTTAGCGATGACGCATGGCACCGCTGACTCCGGCTCTGACCCGCTCAATCACTCTTCCGAACAGTTATGCCTCATGAACATATCTGCAACTAGTTAACGTCTTCAACCGAGGTGGAAGGATTGTTTAGAAGCGAAGGTTTACTTTCAAGAGGTAACTATGTAAATCTATTTTCTTAGCTTTGGGTGTTTGCCTTACAACGAGATTAAAAATGAATAATTCACTTTCTCTGAGCTACGCTGCACAGTGTGTCTTCGTCCAACAGGATATGTTTTCTAGTGGATCGCGCAATGAAGTGTCGCCGTAAAAATTTTGGCATACGGCCTGATATTGACGATTATTATTTATGAACGCTTATAATATGTATTTTATATTTTATCACCTTCCCATATTCGGTTCTATGCTATTCTTGTATTGTCTTGGGCGATGATGAGCACACGGATTGTTTCATGTCAAGTTGCTCCTAAGTCACGATGATATGATATATGATGCCTATAAGGAGTTAGGTACTGGTCATAGGTCCTTAACCCCAATTTCCTTTGTGTCGCCCGCAACTGTCATAAATGGAATAAAACTCCACATTTTTTGCCTTCGTTTAATCAGGAGTAAGTGGGAGGAAACATTCCACCAAAACAATTCGGCTATAATGCATATACTACTACTTATAAAAAAACAATGTAAAGGATATTTCATATCGTCGTTGCGCGTGCAAAAGTAGCTATGTGTTTTGTTGCACACTACAGGAAATGAAAAAAATTTACTATCTCAAAAATTACCTAGAGTATTTGAACAATTATCATCCCTTTAAATATTACACTAAACACATAGCTGTTTTTACAGTATGCGTGTGTTAAAAAAACAATAAAAACTAAATGAAAAAGCGAAAACCACCAAGAAACACGTAGCTGTTTTTGCATGCGCAACGACGTATTGTTGCTTAGCCGGCAAAAAAATAAATAATGCCATAAGTCCTAACGGTACACGTGGTTGCCTTTTATTTTACTCATATCATTGTTTTATGAGAAATTCTATTTAGAAGTGCAATAAATCAAAAGCAGGTGACAAGCCAGCGAAATTGCCAATGTGCTTTCTTTTTGCAAAAACTTCGCAAATTTCCTATCGAAAACTGCTTTAAGAATCTTTGGAACCACACTGGTATGTGAGAATAGGACATATTTGAGTAATGACGGTGTCCGGTGGACCTCTATACATGCTTGATTTATGAGGATATGCAACCGAACAATTGATCCGGTTTGACTTTTGAGTTACCCTTTATGAGACTAGAGAGAAACCCTTTAAAAACCGGACACCAAATTTGTTATATTTGCCAAAAAATTTGACTCGCTCTATGGGTGTTACTTTTTTGACAGAACTATTTGGTCATAACGAAGAACAAAGGGAGATTTCTGAGAATTCATACAAGACGTCCGTCTGTTCCTGAAAATACTAATTATATAAAATATATTTGGAAGTTTTTGAAATTAAGTGATTCAACTTTCCTGCAATCGTTTGTATTTTTTTTATACTATTTTAACTTTTTAAAATATTGTAGGAGAAATGTGTCATTGTGGAATCATGTGTTTTTTGGGAGTCCGGATGGCTCAATGGAGATTAGGAAATAGGGCCTTACCCTCTATTTGTGCGGATATATTTGGTTGTTATCTATTTATTGCAGGTGGTCCAATTTCTCTTTTTTCGAAGCCTTTACAAAAAAGGTTACGAAAAGAGATGCAGGAGAAACTCGTGCTTATATTTCATTGTACACCCAGCTCATTATTTTTCTTTTACTTTGTTGATAATATTCTCTTAAATATTTTAATAGTTTAGGGTGAGCTGTGCCATAAAACCCCTCTGCCTTCTCTAGAAATAGCATTAAACTGGATCATTTACGGCAACCGAATTTTAAATGTTTTTTTTTTGCCTTAAATTGTTTTACCTGCATTTTTGGAAGCATACATTTGACGCTTCAATTCTACTAATATATACAAACGGAACAGTTTGTGCGTATGTTTGTCATACTTTCATGCGAAGATACTCGGGTAGATACGAGGGTGGATTGAAAAGTACTCGGCTTAACACAAATTCATTCAATTAGTTCAGTTCAGACTAATTGTGTGAACTTCGAAACGTGTGCAATAATTAGTTGTGATTTTATATTTTTTTTAACAAAGCAATCATATATATATAGTTTCTGCAAATGGAGCAAATCGAACAGCGTGCCGTCATTAAGTACCTTCATGAGAAGGTCTTTCACCGAAAGCCACCAATGATGACATGTTCAATATTTAAGGAGTGCGTAACTGTGGCATTGAACTATTACCGCGCCTTATTCACCTGATCTTTTTGTTCCCTAATCTGAAAAACACTTTTCTACAAACGACAAGGTCAAAACAGCAGTAGACGAATATTTTGACTCTAAAGAGGAATCATTTTTTTTTCAACGGTCTAAATGCTTCAAATGGGTGATGGCAAAAGTGCATTGGACTTGATGGTGATTATGTAGAAAAATAAAAATATAACCGATTTAATGTGTGTTTATTTTCCTGGTTAGGCCGAATAACCCTCGTATAATCTATTATAACGTAAAAATAATTTTCATCAAGAAAAGAAACCGATGAATATTTTTTACGCGGGTACTCAGGTCGTCTTGGCGTTCCTTGAAGGCCTACGCCCAGCAGTAGACCGATAAGGGCCGATAATGATAATGATATATATTACACTTCTATTAATTGGTTCTTTTGTATAGTATACGGGGATATAGGAGCAGTCGGAGCCTTTTGATCACAAACGACATTCATAAAAATCCGCACAAATGCTATGCAGATGCGCTGCCCTCCTCTCAACCTTCCGGTGTCCTATCGGCTCCTCCGATAACACGAAACGTGACAGTGTAGCCGTTTTAGACGAATCATGTGATGCGGGAGTCCCCCGTCATGCCGGCCCAAGTCGACTGCAGTGGAGACAGGCGCCACATCTCTTCATACCGGATCACGTGTAACTCAAAAGTTTTTTTTTTTACAACTTTAAGTTTAT
Source organism: Eumaeus atala (assembly GCA_017140195.1). Lineage (NCBI taxonomy): Eukaryota > Metazoa > Arthropoda > Insecta > Lepidoptera > Lycaenidae > Eumaeus > Eumaeus atala. Next base: position 504,657 of record JAFELO010000248.1, on the reverse strand, counting down.
TTTCTACTTTAGCTTTTAATAGAATAAATATCTATCTCTGTCATGAGCCTGTGGAACCGATCCCGGTAGGCCAGATAAACATTACGATGAAGCATATTTGCTGAAATTGAAATGAAATGGTGATATAGATGACGATGATAGTGTCGGTGAAAAAAAGAAACGCTCATTCAACAAGTACCTAGTAAATAATATATGTTCATCCATTCATTCTCCTTTTGTTTCATTGAAATATCAGTCGTTGTGTCATATAATATTAGGAGGGCGACGCGGACGTAACGTGGCACGCGTCTTTAGACATCTGATATGACATTATACTATTTCTGTTGTGGCACAGGCGGGACGCACCGGGATGCGACGGGATGCGCTCGGGTGCATGCAAATGGTGCGTAGAGATGTGTGACGTAGACTTCGCTCGCCTATATACAACCCTCGTTACCTCCGCACAAAACCACGGAGTCGAATCACCACTGGTGATTCATAAGTCAGACTTAAGGTACTTGTAATGCAGGTTGCAGGACAGGACACGTTTCCAATGCCATGCAGAAATGTAAAATATACAAATAGTGCTGAAACACCGATGATGTTAGATTTCTAATACAATTAGTAGTGTTACACGTAAATTATTACTTACACGACAATAAATTCCCATACATACTCATTTTTTTATCGATCATTACGAACGAACGCGTGAGTTTTAGTGTATAATATGCTACACATATTTCATACGTTTTGCTATTTAGAACGAGCTTCATCAATGTTTGTGAATGACTAAGAATTGTTAGTTTCCCATTCTATATTACTCTTGTACTAGTTGATCTTTCACAAATTTTTTTACAATAGGCAGCAAACTGTCAGTAAGGATACATCGACACAAAATAGAGTAAAACAGAAAATACAGTAGAGCACGGTGAGTACTTTAGACCAGTTAAATGGAATACAAGGAAATATACAATTATAATTGCATATTACATACTATAATAGTATTTTTTTCCGGGGGATCTAATACTTTTGGCGACGCTATTGCCTTCGCCCCTTCAGTTCATTAGATTAGCGAAGGCTTTTGTGCCGTCTAGCTTAGGGAAACAATAGGGGGACAGACCCCCTCCTTTCCCGCAGATGGGAAGAAAAAACATACGCATTTTTTTTCAAGTTATTTTCCAAGGTGATATAAATTTCACCATCGTTTCATACAATTAAAAACATTTGATACAGCTCCAAGGATTCCTTTACCGCCGCCGTTTAGTAAAAGTAAAAATCTTTTAATTTTCCGCCGTATGCAAACTGTGACATTCCTCCTATTATTCCCCGGTTTCGATTTCATGTCCGAGAGAAATAAGTTTTTGTTCTGTCACGACGTGCCCCGGTGGCTCCCGCCGTCAATTCATTGTCTCTATGCAGCCTGCGGTTTGAGCCATTTCTATATCCATTACGTAACATTTAAACGTCTGATAATACTCACATTTGAATAGTCCAGAAACGATTCATTGTGATGAGCGAAAGTGACGTCGTATTTGTGCTAGCGTTTGTTATTCTAAAACACCATCATTGTCATGCTAATGAAGGATGATTTAACAACTTTTCTGCAAAAGGGCTGCGCATTGTCAAATAGATGCCATAAACTCAGCGTGTATGTTCCAAGAATTTGTTTTTGTGACGAGCAATTTGAATCAAAAGGCTGAGAATGTTTATTGGTATTGTTGAGCAATATGTCGGTGGTGTCGCGGCAGTCGGGACGGCGGGACAGGACCGTGATTCCCGCGGTAGCGTCGTCGGTCTAATGAGCAACCGTGTTCGCCTCAATTGCACAGCACTCTTATTCGCCGGCAATTTATTTCATTTTTGCCTGTGATCGCGCCTTATTGAGCGCCTTTTTATCTTATTGCCTTCGTGGGTCTATAATACCCGTCCTGTTACTTGCAAATGAGACGCACCGAGAACGTGTTGGCTTGGTGCGCTCATGACATACATAGGAATAATTAAAATTTTTGCCTTGAATTAACTTTTTGCATTCCTAAATATGTCTCATTAACTTTCATTTGTCTTTTATTTGTTGTTTATCAATACTATTTTAAGTACCGTACGCGGCAAAGTGTAGGTGTGACTTAATCAGACGATTTGAATGTTATACTGACTTTTTGTCTGCTTTTGTTTTTAAAATATTTTTTTTACTAAAAAAAAGACGCAGAGAGCCTTTACAAATCAACAGTCGCTATAAACCAGCAGGCTGGGGAAATAGACAAGTATACTGTTTATTGTTGAACTACATATTATTGGCACAATGATTGCTATTGTCACAATATATTTTATTTAAACATTGAAGAAGCTCAAGTGAAATTATCATCAGTGAGCAATTGTCACTTATCTGAATATCGTTCTCGCCAAAAGTTCCTTTTCCGCCCTGAATTTACGCTGTGGAAGCGAATGTTTTGGACTTAACGCTGTATTGGGCTATACAGCTTCATTGGACGAGACTAGGTTTTGGGTCGAAAGGGGTACCGACAGCCTTCTATCCCGCAGATGGGAGAGATTCATCCCGATATAAGAATGTATGCAATAGTCAATTTAACTATTATTATCCCATGCTATCATGGGCCATGCTCTGGCCATGATAGTCCATATGGACTGAGGGGCCTCTCCTCTCGTCCTCCTCCTCTCCCGACCGACGCCGGGGCCAGCTCGCACGCGGTAGCTAAAATGGCCGCGCACTGACGTGAACATTTGACTCCTGGAGAGTATTAAGACCGAGGAGCCGCCACTCCTTCACCTGAAAAGACTGCGAGTATTTTCTTTACGGTAGTTTCGGAATAAATAACCGTTATAGTGGTATTGTTTGAGCTAGGCAAATCTCGGATCGTATTGGGATTAGTCCCTACTCTAAGAATGTAGTTCATGCCGTTCGTAGATGAACGTGTGTGTTGTTAGCTTGCAACGGTGTGGTCTGGGTTACTAAATATCTGATTATAATAATGAAACATAGAGAATAATGGTGTAACATATAAAAAACTCATTAACATAATTGCATTGTTTCTGACATTAAGATTGTGAGTTATAGTTTATCGAGGCCAGAAAGACATTTGCCAAGGCAATAGTGATATGAGTAGAGGCGTCACAGCAGTAATAACAATCTCTGATATCTTGCCAAGAGCATGTCAAGAAGACAAGTGGCTGTGGGTAGTTCGCACGAGTAATAAGCGCACTAAAAATAATATGCTGCTTGATTTTTAATAATTATATATTAAAGGACTTTGAGAAATATTATACGTTTCATTATGTGGTACTAAGTACTATTGACATATATTCTGTTATCGCGAAGGTCATAAAAGAACAAAAGGTCATTAAAATGCATTGTAAACAATAATTCGCAACGATGATGTATGAGTGACGAGGGACAGCCCATGTCCATCAGAGGTCCGGTACAGGCTGAGTTGATCACTAATATCACAAGAAAAGTGTGTAAATATGAGTTCATATCCAATTTTCTAGGATCTTTGTACCCATACTGGAAACATATGAACAAGCAAAAAATATCACAAGCGAAGAAAAAATTAGCAACGGTCTAGTCGGATTTTATAAAAGGAAAATAAAATTTTCAATTATGGGTCTATAAATCATGAGATAATTTCTATCGTCAATTGATTAAAAAGCAAACAAAATGTAACAATTAGTCATTTAGAAAATAAATCTGCTCAGCGAACAAAGTTATAAGGGGCATCAAGGTTGACGTTTTTCACTAAACAATGTTATAACATAACTTCAAGAAAACGATCGTCAAGAATCATATCAAGAATAATGAATAAAAATATAATAAATAAATAGAATGTAACCAGAAATTGCCTAGGTACTGGATTTCTTCAATAATGGAATCGTTCATTTTAATAGGGCCATATAAATGATAATTGAATTATATCAGTCAATCCATTAATTATGACGAGAATCCTCTGCGACGGAGCCATTTTTGCTTGTTTTTATAAGATTTTATTGCACCCAGAACACTGGGGTAGAATCGTAAATTAAATGAAAGATCCATCAGTTCGGGAAGAAGTAAATCAAGGCGGACGGATTGCCTCTAATAAAAATTATAAGAGGCACAATGGCTCGAATGTGCTCCGGGACCGTCAGGAGCTGTAAACTCTTGCTATGTTTGTTTATGGTGCACTAAAATATGTTATAAACTAGATAAGTATAATCTAAATAAACGAATGCATAATTAGTACCACGATATTTGTATCTATCCATGACCTACCACGTCTTATTAATAAACCCCACGTCCTCATTAAACCGACCGTTCGAATTGAAAGGAACATGTCAACGCTTGTAAACAAAGAGATCCCGAGTTTTGTGTATTATTAATAAAATAATATCCTCAAGAGGGAGACATAATAAGAGGTAATATTTCTTTGTTCGCTCAGCCAATGGAGCGCGCGCGACGTCGACGAATATTGCGTAGCTTGTTCCTTTCTTATTATTATATTCATTGGTTGATCTTATTTGTTAGTTCAATACTCGCTCGTAAATCACGTACGAGCATGAGAGCGATGTGTGCAGGTGTGGCAACCCTTTACGGTGATTTAGACGCCATTTTCTACGCTTTTTACTATACGATACGCCATTTTTGTATTGATTTTTAATATCCACGGTCTATAAGTAGCTAGGCGAAGTTCCATCGTGCGAAATGTTTCTAGATTGTAAGAGCTTCAATTAATTATGTGAAATTAAACTACACTCCGATCTATTCGTAGCTTAAATTAATTTTGTATTTATAAGATGGCCCATTTATTACACTCACAAATGTAAATGAATGCTTTCGTTACTCTTTTTCGTGAGAATATTTGTATTTATTTTATTTATGGAGCGCGAGGGAGATGTGTTTAAATATCTCTACATTTAAATGCGAGCTTGGAGTAACTCAGGAATCCATTAGGTTGATATTGGTTATCTTTTGTATATGCATGGTCTTTGAATCTGTTTCTCTGTAACTAATTAATTTGTCAAGACTCCTGTCAACGCTGATTATAACTTGATTAAGCGCTGTTCATTCGTAGATATACTAATAGTGACCGTGTACTGCGCCATTACACTTTTTTTTAAACCAGTTTGTTTGCAACGAACGTGGCTGATGGTGAATCGTGAAGCCACTGTGTATAGAAACACAAAAGTTTTGACGTGTTTGTGATCAGTACTAATATAATAAGGTGGAAACTGGAGACATGTCCTTACAATTTTTTTCAATATTATCTAAGTGCTTCCAAGGGGGCAAGCGAATAGTTGGAGCATTTAGCAGACCCCTCCCCGCACTTCTTAATATCTACATATTTATTATACAGTTGTGTTGCTTTCTTTCTATTTTCCCCCTAATGGACCACACGCAATTAGTATATAAAAACAAGTTTATAGTTTTGATTAAGTAAATACAATATTTTAGGTATACCTATTATCGCAAGAATTTCAAAGGGTTCCCTGTTTCAGATTGATTCTACAGTATGTTCCTAGGTAATATATTGAGTATAGTTCACACCAAGGGACAGGGCAGTTTTGACTATAAATACTACTTTCTCGTTTAAAACCTACGTATTTACTCCGTCTACTAGTACTAGTTTGTCAACTTCGAGTAGGGATTTGATAAATTGTCTAAATGAATATTTTGTCTCGATCCCTTACTCATCATGGACAGTGCCAATGATCATAATGGGCTGCTAATGCATAATCGATTAAATGTAAATCTGCTAGTAAGTTAAGAGTTACAACAAGAATTTGGTTGTTCCTCCTAATACTAAACACCTTCTATTTCTCAATTGTGGTATATTGTAATTATATTAATGAAATAAGTTAGGTATTATGTATTACTTTTTATTGTGTTGTCATAAGCCATTTTATTGATGTCTCTTGTGTTGCAGTCAAATACATAAATATTTTCTCATTTCTTACTCATTATCCAATTGCTAAAACGTTTCTTATCCAAGCTACAGATGATAAACAAAGATACATAAAGTGTTAATATATTTAGAAATGTAACGTAAACGAAGGCATTTAGGTATGACACATTCTTGCGAAGGGAGTCATTTAAAATGAAGTTGAAATATCGCTTTATAAGATGTTCTTTCTGATGTCAACTTTAAAATTTAATGCGGTGAGTTGTTGGTGGTGTATTTGTGACGATTACATGTGTGCTAACGAATTTATGTGTCGTTCCTCTTATGCGCACTCTGTGCGATTCCAACACTGTAAACTCACCTTTTTATTGCATTTCAAATGAACGGCATGACAGGGTTTGGTAATGATCATAAAGCTTAATTAAGAATCTGACGATTTTGCGTGACTCTTCTAATGACAGCGATGTGTTTATTTGCTTTGATGAAACGCAGAGTTTAATATCCAAATTTAAAACTACATCTTGATTTAATGACTTGTGAAATTGATTTTCCTGTGTTGTTCAAATTTATTTGTCAGTCGATGACTGTCTTCTCGACAATTCGTACGCCTAATAAAGATATAAAACTGTGTACCACCTTCTGTACAGGTACCGTTTCGATTACATAGTTTAAAATATTAAAATATCTTCTTTCTTCATGAGGTGCCTGAAGATGTTAGACTCGGCCTCGTAAAGTCCTTGAAAGTTTTTATACTTTTATAATTACTTTCTTATTTCCACCAATTCGTCTAATTCGTAATGTTCTCATTCCAGGTGAATTGGGTTGTCTAATTGAATGTTATATGTAGATATAATTGTTCCTTCATTTCCATAAAAAAATATTGTTCTCTAAATAAATTTTAAAGAAGTATGTACTTACTATAGACATTCATCAGCTATTTGGAATGTTTATATACTATTTTTTGATTGGCTGTACATGTTTCGATATTAAAGTAAATATACGTTCATGTTCTGACGAGCGTACATCAACAAACGAGTGGGAATCGGCTGCCACTTCGTAAAACATAAATGTTAACATTTAGAAGGCCGTTCCCAATTGAGCTTATTTTTCCCACTGCCGACAGTTATTTCATATAAATTAATGGCGTTAGTCGTCACGGCGCAGACGCCGCGTTCTATTTTTAAACTGACGAATGAGACGCGCCGAGCGCACGCGCACGCGTCTCGTCATATTCCAATTACAAATAGCTGTCATCATCTCTGCATACCCAGCATGTTCTGTTTCTCGTATTTCAAGTAAACATTACTTCAATTCTGTTATACCCATAAATAAAACAACACTAGATAAAACAGTCTGTTGGATCTTTGTACTCGCAGCGAATGAACAAGCTTCTTACGTAGGTACGCTGCGCTGAAGTTTTAAATAAACAAAATTATGAATTATGATCGTGTGGGTGTCTTTAGACTGTCTCTGTTCATCGTAAGAAGGTTGCGAGCGAGAGAACGAGACGCAGGGCGGCGCGCCGCGTCGCACCGACGTCGGAAGGGTTATTATATATGAATTATGATGACGCGGCACCGTCGGCGGTAATATCGTTATGAATATTCTCGGCTCTCCGCACCCATTGGCGGAAAGCACATCCGCCTCGATTGCTCGGGACCGCCTACGATGGACTTTTTTATTCCTTTATTGGCATTCAGATATGCACATTGCAAAAAGCGATGCACAAAATGTAATATTTTGTCAGGGAAAGCAGGTAAGTCGAGCGAGCGAGCGGCCGCACCCAGCATTTGGGATGCAAATACAGCGTATGTAAACGAACTTATGCTACTCATGCGGTATAGGCGCCCGCTATAAGACCCACTCAGTCAGACGTTTCCTGCATTATATCGATTTGCATTTCAGCAGGTATATATATACGCATATTATGTACACGCGTTATAAGCACGCATCATTATGGTGAGTTGATGTATGACTTTGGTGCAATTGTTATATACCCAAATACAAACAAAATATTGAGAATCTTAGATGTAAGTTTGTGATTATCTTGGAACATCTTGATTTTAAGATAAAGAGATCCTACAGCGGCGGTTTTTATTTTATTTTGTGTAGGTAGTAAAATTTCCTTACTATATCCGAAACAGGATACACTAAATGATCTCTTCCACATTTGTATAAAATGCTGTCGATTTAAAGATTTTCATTAAAATATCTAATTTATTTCAAATTTGAAATATTTTTTCACGTTTGAAATAAATAAGCTTTTCTCCCCAAAAACATAATTCACGTTTTATCTCAATAATCATAACGCGGGCGGCGGAGACAAGTATTTATCGTCTCGCCGACTTTTACCGCGAGCTTATGCCAACTTCGTGAAAATGATGTCGCCAATTTTGTATGCCATCAATTTGAATATCGAATTTTAGCATCTCATTCAAAAAAGATTTTATTTCTGTCAACAATTTTATACACACTTATTAGAGTTTTTATTTACAAAACGTTTTTAGATCTTATTAGAAGGCAAATTCCAGGAACTGAAGGAATACACATGTTTTCCGTTGTATGAAAGTGCTGTGATTTGTGGATGGAGAATACGAAAATAATTTTTTTATCATTAGTTAGGCAAAAGTCATCTGTTACGTACGTAAGAAGCATTGCTGTCGGATCGGGCTAGCACGTATGGGGAGCTTACCTCTACGTGATATTGCCATGGGGTTTGGTCTTACAAACTCGGAGGAGCCCAGACTGCTCATCGGAGGGGATGGGATGAAGGAAAACACCGCATCTCTACATCATATGTCCTGTAAGAAGTGAGATGAAAGGTAAATTTTCACAATGAGCTAAAAAGTAGTAGCATATAGTATGCACCGATGGTTTAGTAAACTGGCTTAAGAAAAAAGATGTTAGTGTTAATCTTATGCCATGGATTGTATACTAAATATGTACTTTGGTACCTACCTATATTGAGTATTTTTCCCCAGACTCTGCAATCCTCTCGGCTAGGTGAGGATTCTGCCGCGAATGAGTGATGTTGTTTTATGAGTAGACCGTTTGAAGAAGTAAAAGAGAATAAGTGTATTATATTTTGTTAAATAATATAATTTAATATAGTTCCCGTTTTGTCAAAAATACACTTCGCATTTGGTACGTAATAGCTGACTTATACTGGAGTTTTCCAAACCTATCCAATTTTTTCCAAAAATATCCAAACGAACCACTAACATTGTTTTATTATTTATGCGAAGGTCCACGAAAAATATGATTAATATTCCTATATTATGTAAAGTAAGTTCATAAATGGGTTACAGCACAGTCTCATAAATCGACTGTAGCTGCCTGTGGGTCTCTGTGGGGATCGGAGCTCACTTACCCTTGAGTGACCCGTGCGGGATCCCTCATCCACCGATACTGAAATTAGGGGAAGCTCACACGCGACAGTGAAATGGATTCGGAGCAGACGTGAATGAAAGGCTCATGGAAAGGACCACGGCCGGGTTCTTTTTAGGGTGTGATTCTCTTGCACAACATGAAACCACCTCAATGTGACAGTTATGCTGTCGCATTTCATGCGGTTTATAAGTAGTCGATAGCTCGTTACACACGGAGCACTCCGACTGCTTGTGTTCCCCTCTATAGGCACTAAAAATAGAATAGTCTTAGTAACCTAGAACCAACGATGTGTTGAAGATTATAAGGATTCGAATGTATCGTATAATAGGCGAAGATTGGTCTGCCATGAATGGATGCAATGGAAGGATGGATGGACAAGCGAGTGTTATGAGATGGTGTTTCCGTGTGGTAGGTAAAGTGGGTTGCGAGCGGCGCGACGCGGCCTGGTGTGCGGCGCTCGTGGCATTCACCTTGTTGGCAAAGCGCCAGGGAACGCTCCCGCTACCGCTGCCGGGGAGCTTTTACATTAAACACGCACAAACTAGAAAAAAATAACTATCACCAATATGAACATTGTCGTTATGTATGTAGGCTGACTGCGTATGACATTAGGCAAGTAAAACAGACCTCATCATCGTCATAATCATTACATGACATAGGCCTCTTACAAAGAACCCCAAGACGACCGATCTCCTGCTACTCACATCCATCCCGGACCGGTTACTACACGGAGATCGTCTTCCCACCTGGAATTTTTTTTTTATTTAAAAGTAATATATTACTGAGAACTAATGTCATAAATAGCGATAAAGATCTATAAATAGTGATAGTTTCCGATAGTATTTTTGAAAAAAAATATGAGTATTTCTTTTACAGTACAGCATATTGCGATTATAAAATGTCAATCTTATTGTATTTATAATTGAATCTTGACTTATATATAAATAGTATTGAATTATGTAATTGAAGCTATATATAACAACGTTTTTATGCAATTGTAAACGATACCTATTAGGAACGGTATTCAAAAAAATAGCTTTTTCAATGTAAACATACAAACAAACAATCAAATGATTACTATTTGTAATTATATATAAGCATGGATCACACAACGCTATATAATCCATATGTATATAGTTTTATTGTAATAAAAAAAAATATAGTTATATATATATAAAGCTTTGCTCCGTTAATGTGATAGCGGCCCTACGTAAGCTGTATTATGTGCGAACATTCTTTCACTATTTATCAAAATTACGATACCATTGTATTTATGCAAATGGAACACTGTTTTATATCGGTGCTAAATTATCTGTGTATTTATGTGAATAGCAGAGGTCATTCGTGTTCAAATACGCACACTAAACACATTTATGATTTTCACTCCACGAACGAAGTATATCTAGAACAATAATATTTTTCGCCACGAAAATTAATATTTATTTAAGAGTGGGATAAACGATGTTTAATATCAAGAGGTGAATTGATGTGTTTCAAAAATATATGTATTTTTAAAGCTCCATCATAATTAATTCATGAAACGTGATAAGCACAGCCGCTAACCCTTGAGACCTACTTTACTCTTGAGTATCGTCAATACAAAATAAAAATTTCCGCGTGCAAATGTTTCGTGCCAGCATCGAGCAAATTCTATTGAAGAATTTACCAGTTGCACAAAATGTTTCGTGTCACTGCGCATCGTCGCGAAGTGTAAAGAAGAACATTAACAAAATTAGACTGTGAAAAACACAAAACTGTTTGCTTAATAACTGGCATTAATTGTATGGCCGTGTCACTAAATAAAATGTAAGTGGTTACGGATGCCTGTCGTTTAATATGGACACAATTGTATATCCTGACCTGACTTGGCGCAGCAGTAAACCGACACCACAAAAAAGTAATCGTGATAACATTCGTGGTTACATTGCTCTATATGCATAAGGTATTCTGGTACGCAAATATGACAGCGTTAATTTCTTTAGTGGATTGTTGTAGACGGGAATATTACTAAGAAACGTTCTCGATTAACTTACGAAGTTTTTGCACCTTATTATTTCTCGTCATAGGCAATTAAAACTTCGATAAAGCTGTTCTTTATATTCCGATAAGAAGCTAAAATAGGAAGAACATTCTTATTAGTAAAATGGAATTTCACGAAACATAATAAATGCTAGCTTTAACATCTTATCATGCACACCATCTAATCTTTAATCGAGTAACATTAAGCAAGGCTAACGCTTTAGAAACATCTATGATTTTTCTGCTGATTACATTTTGAAAACTACGATGAGCATAATTATGGATAGTCGGTGTTTTTATGTCCTTATATAAATATTTCATAATGATTTCATTGCTTTAATCAAATCGCTACAGTTTTTTTCATTTAATTTAAACTTCCGTGAAACTGGAAAGTATATAAGTAAAAATAAATATCACAAATCTATCTGAAACGTCGGGATTGTAAAATAAAATAAAATGATAATCCGCTAAAGTACTTTAATTAAAAAAAAAATACTTTAAAAGCGTCTAGAATTGGAAAAGCATTGACTGCTTGCCACGTAAACAATTACAGAAGTTGAAGCTTAATTTAAAAACCAATTATATTCAAGAGTTAAAAAGATTCTTAATGACTATACTCGTCCTCCGCCTTTTTAATTGTAAAATATTAACATTTCTGAAAGTCTTCTTTTCCTCTGTGAACGTGTGTGTGTGCGTGTGTGTGTGTGCGTGTGTGTGTGTGTGTGTGTGTGTGTGTGTGTGTGTGTGTGTGTGTGTGTGTGTGTGTGTGTGTGTGTGTGTGTGTGTGTGTGTGTGTGTGTGTGTGTGTTCTTACTCCTCATGCCGTCCTGGCCAACTGTTGCAGGCTTAACATGTGAGCTGTAAATATAAAGGAAAATATTTGGTCCATGACATGTCACTTTAAATAAATTTTCTCGCGAGTAGAGTAGTCGACCTGTCGGGTTGAAATCAAATCGCAATAGTTACGATGTTACTGTCGATGGTTTACTTACCGATTGCCTACTTGTATAAACCTATCGCCTGTAACAAGAATTTCCGTTCCAACTGAAGACGTACGACCCTGAAAGTACGTCTCGCTCATATGATACCATCGCTTAGTGGCAGCGACGCTCCTTCTGTGTGAGCCTCCGGAGGAGGAAAAGAGGGCAGCGCCGCTGCGTAGCAATCATGGGGATGTCTATGGGCTTCGGTAGTCATCAAAAGAATCTGATACTCCTTTGTGGATTCTTGTAGTGTCTTAGCAGAATTAGTCTAACAAGCTCCGGACCTACTTGGGGGAATGGTAGAATAATCTCGATCCATACAGTAGCAGGACCGAGATGGATACGAGTGGCAGGAGATCGGCCGTCTTGGCGTTCATTGAAAGAGGCCTACGTCCAGCAGTGGACCGACAAGGGCTTAAAATGGTGATGGCGACGAAGAAATCGGTAAGCCGCTTCGCGATGTATAGTTTGTGAGAGTTCTGAAAAGCCTGAGTGGATGGATAGGGACGTAGCATCTGCATAACACTTAAAAGTGTTGAAGTCTATTACCGCTGCTAATCACATAGCGTCACGTGCTCCGTGCGCTCGTTTTAGTCCGTAATAGAATAGAGCTCTACTCGATACATTACACCTGAATCGCAAAAATGACTCATCCGTCGAATCTAATTATATGGGGCACATTTATCTAAACATTTAACATATTCTTATAGGAACGTCATCACTGCAAGGTCAAATTCAAGTTTTACAAGTATTATACAGCGTCTACGCTTGAGATAAGCGGACGAGTTTTTCGTTTTAAATTAAATAACGTTCTTAATCAAAATGTAGTACGGTCGAAACAGCTCGTGCCTGGCCTGAAACTAGTCGGGCTAGAGGTTAGTGGTAGGCAATGAACTATGATTTTATTATTTATATTATAAGAGGGAAACGAGCAGTTGGAGTCTTTTGATGATAAGCGTCGCCCAGAAACATGTCTTAACCGTGAAAAGGAAGTGTTGTCTTTCTATCATCCAATGGGCCACCGGAAACTTATAAACCGGTAGTACCATGTAGTACCATGTACCACCGGTATGAACCACTGGGAAAGGGGGGGG
>JAFELO010000248.1:439532-491290 GCA_017140195.1 Eumaeus atala | reverse complement strand
GGGGGGGGTAAAGGAGTGTAACACATCGTCATAGTAATTGTGTGGATGTTCATGGACGTCGGTAGTTGTAAAAAGGCTTCCTCGCACGACTGGCGATGTGCTTAGACGATACCGCTGAAATGTGACAGCAATGCTGTCGTGTTTCGTGCAAATTGTGCGGATATGTATGGGCGGTGTTAGTTACCAAAATGATCCGTAAGCCCGCATGCCCCCTTATATAATCAAAATATGCCTAGTACCAATAGGAATCTCTTGTGTGCCTATTTCTCATATCGCTATCATCAGCCCTTAAACACTTTATCGCCTTTCAATAGGGGAAAAATCCCACAACTCTCATCCAACTTGAAGTGCTACGGCGTCTTCAATTTTTTGCAACCTCCCGGAGACGGCAGGGGAATTATGGACCTTGAAAAGAAAAAAGATAAAGTCTTAAACATATATAGTTTTCAATTGTTTGTTCAAATTTATGTAATGTTATTTTGTAGTAGAAGAACCCCTATAAACATGCGTGGAATGCGGGTGCATTGCTGGTTTTTTCTGCTACACCCTCTGACGTGCTCCATCCTACATATCCACATGCAGCCGCGTCCGCACGTGAAATATTAATTTATTTTAGGATCCAACAAGACACTAATGAATTTAATTGTCAGAGCATGCATATACATATTAGATATTAGCACAAATGCAAGCGGATTATTATTAGCATAGATAGAAATTGTAAATTCGTAGTTTTTATCATATACAGGTCTAGCTAATATATTAACTATTACACAATCCCACAGAAGGTTCCCAAAATTCATACCTTTGAACTAGCCAAGTTGCGCCGAGAGTACATCGAGTAACCAAGTATTAACATATATGGTGTCCGTTGTCAGAAAAATACATAGAGTATATTTAACATAATGCAATATTGTTAAACGTTAATCGTAGCCATCTCAGCGATATGATCAAACTATTATGCCTAACAATATACAAAATATTACGTGCGTAATTTTCTATCTACGACGTGGGAAGCATCCGTGCTTTCTTATTTTTTTTTTCATAAATATTACTGCCGGTAAATGAATAATAGCGTCAATTTGGTTACATCACAGATCAAAAGCTCTGCTTTGATTGGTGAAAGAAACTGGATTCAATAGTACTATTATCACAAGTGGTGGCCGCTGTTGTTCCTGAACACGCGAGTAGCTGTTTCAGTGGTGAGACAGTATCATAGGACAAGCCGGATTTCAAAAGAAAACTTTAAAAGTGGACAATAGCGGGGTGATGAATATGATTCATCTTCAAAAATACTATAGAATATAAATAAAACACTTCTATTGTATTGTATTATGCGCTCAACTTGATTAAACCGCCGTCTATTCAAAATTACCCATTTTATTATATGCATAGCTTTATGCGAGTCGTACCTTATTGTTCCCGGCAAGATGTCAGACGATGTAGACGCATAGCCATACGTAGTTTAGGTTTCCTTTAGTACGTGAGTAATTTTATGCGGCAAGTGCTCGGAACGATTCAACTAGGGCGATGTTCTGTCGGAAGTTAGCAAATTATCACTGACTCGTAAAATTAACGCTTCTTATCGATCCAGAAATAATTCCAACGTTGAAGCTTGTGTACGAATTTGTACATTTCCATTTGAGAACAAAGATTAAATTTGTTTGACGGGAGCAGTCGACAGCGCGAAACTTATTTAAAACGTAACAAAATGTTTTCAATTTTATTGCTGATTTTATGTTGAATTCTTTAAACACGTACAGTAGAGTGGGTGTGTTCTGACGTCGCCGCATAAACACACACCATCACCCCAACAGCGCGTCCAAGCGATTGTGTCCCTAATGTTGTAGCCAGTGAAGTGCACAATTACATCCTACGTTGGGGGTATCTGAAATTTGCCTGCTGGAAGTGGCAGTTCCAAGATAAGATCTCGCGATGCCGCAATAAAAAGCGTTCGTAGCTCGTCCGTTGTGTAATGTGCATTCAAATTGCATTGTGCGAGAACTAATTCGTTTTAGACCGATTCGCATGTTACGATAAACATATGTTTCGATTAAGACCCGCTAACACCTTATTATATACGCTGATTGAATACGGCCATGGTTAAAATGCAAGAAATGAAATCGACATCTCTCGTTTTGGTGGCAACACAAAAACAATTGTTCGAATTGAGCACGCGAGTCACACACCGTGGAGGATAATTACGTAAACAGACTAATGAATAACCATTATACTCGTACACAAGAAAATCATGCAGCTCAAAATTTATGTGATGCGAACGCTCAAAGAGGCATTTAAGGAGGCACATAGTATGTAGGAGATAAGAGTATGACAAAAGCTATTGTTCTATGGACCAATTACTCGCGGTCCGCGAATTACCTAAGCCTCATAATATAAATTAACCGACGGCAAACAGCGGAAAGATTTCTCTAGTTATACGCCAACACAACAATTATTCGTAAATCACTTTACTATATGTTGAAATTTACGAGTGCCCGTTGGTCGGAGCGCCGACTCGCACTTTAAGCGCGCTCCCCCGGCAAGCGATTTCTAACTGATGCCCGCGGGTTTAAGGTCTAGTTTCTTGGATGTTGGCACTGTTGTTAGGGAACATGAAATTTTGTAGCAAAAGAGAATATGCATGGCGATTTCGTGATGAATATTCATTTCCTACGGGGCATGAAATTTATTGTGTTTTACATTTATATTCAACTCAGCTGTCTTATGTAACGGTAGCGTTTTGGGATTAGCAAATTGTGAACGTCCATGTTATGACTGTAAGTGAATGTACGTTGGTTTGATACAATAATGCAGCGCATTTGTTCTTATTGTGATTCAATTTATTATGGCTCCAGGTAGTTATTGCTAAATTGAGGGCTGAACTACAAGTTAGATTATACTTCGACGTCCATAGCCGGGCCTACCAAGATATATGCAGAGAGTAGTTCCTAGACGTAATGTGCAAGACTTCTGTCTCACAAACTACATCAGCTGTTACTGTGGCTACAGGGGTGGTCTCTAGTGCATCCATGGTTACTCATGTCAGATTCGGTTTCGATACAGCAATGACATTTTCTTTCCGTACATGTGTATATCAATATAGGTACCGATGATGAGATTATAATGTGAACGATTGAAGTATATCTCTTTTTGTAAGAGGTAGGGCCATGTTGAAGAGGAGGTAGTTTCGGGCACTACATCCATGGTGTATGCAACGGAATTGGGCCGGCACGACCGGGGTGGTATCTCTCGCTGACTTAATAGGGCCGTAAAGTGACAACTACGGTGTCGCGTTTCGTGCGGATTGTGAGTGGCCGGTGGCCCATTGGAGGAAAATGAGGGCAACGCGTCTGCATAATTATGGAGATATTCATGGGCGTCGGTAGTCGTTAAAAGGTTCCGATTTATCGTTTGAGTATATGACTCCACATTTATATTTATGATACAATCGATATATTAACAAATCGATTTATATGGAATAGTGAAGCAGCGGTTTCCTCTATTGATGTGATGCATATACATATTTGCATCTAAAATTTTAAACATAAACCAAAAATAAGATTTTCCACTTCCACTAAAAACGTTTTTTACTTTCTTACTTTACATAATGTGACAGATTTTTGATTTGCGTCCAAACAGACGAAGTAATGTTCTTTTAATGATTGTGGACAACAAGCCATTAGGCTCTCACCAAAGCGAAAAGGAAAGATTTAATCTGGTGTAATGTTAATGTTAACATCCAAATATACACCGGATTCTCACAAACCGTATGAAACGCTATTACTTTTATGGCGGCACCATGTCAGCACGTGGTCCCCTCCCCGATGGTGTCGCTCTGAATTTTTTTCGTTGCCTATTGACACCCGTATAATTGCTATGTAATCGTATTTCCCCTCGTCTCTTCTCCATTCCAATGGGCCTCTGGAAACAAACAATTCGCACGAAATA
This sequence comes from Eumaeus atala, assembly GCA_017140195.1. Taxonomy (NCBI): domain Eukaryota; kingdom Metazoa; phylum Arthropoda; class Insecta; order Lepidoptera; family Lycaenidae; genus Eumaeus; species Eumaeus atala. The sequence goes on along the minus strand of JAFELO010000248.1, from coordinate 487,345 downwards.
AGACATCACAGCTGTCATTTCGCGTCGATATCACGTGACTAAGAGGTACCTCTATGGTCGTGTCTACTATATACTACCAAAAGAACCCAACTGACCTGCCTGCAGTGCCTGTGGGTCGAACAACTGACCGCGCAGGAATATATGTAACATCTGGTGGGGATGATAATGTTAATAGCTGTGGACTGATATTCACGTCCATCCTTGTCTGAAAAGAAGAATCTATAAGGACCTGCGTTCGAGGCAATAGACAACAGCTGTCTATACTGATATTATCAAGAAGGAACCTTTAAATCTTTGTTTGTTTTCATTGAATAGGCTATGAAGCTATAGGACTGATTTGAAAAATACCTGTACATTTAACACCTCAACCTGTGTAACATTTTGTAAAACATTCGAGAAGTTCCAACATTAAAACTTCAATAATCTATCCAGAGCTATGAAAAGAATATCAAAATCAATCTTTATATCATCAACATCATTATCAGCCCTTATCAGTCTACTGCTGGACATAGGGCTCTTTCAACGAACGCCAAAACGACCGATCTCATGCTACTCGCAGCCATCCATCCCGGACCAGCTAATGCACGGAGATCGTCTTCCCTCCTGGTGAACGGTCGACCAACACTTCGTTTTCCGAAACGCCGCCTCCACGCTGGAACCTTAGTGGCCCATCTGCCATCTGATCTTCTGAGTGTGACCATCTCATTGCCACTCCAGCCGTTCAATTAGCCGAATCGTTGGAGAGCTTGCAGGAAACGTTGCACAGCCTAAACGAACCCGACGTAATGGCCTTAGGATGTACTTGGACAAGACATAGGTCATGTTCAACGAACACGTTCTCTCTAGGCACCGGCCCAGGGAGAACGTGTTCATAAAACGTTGACCGCAACGTCGATGGTGCTATTCTCGAAGTCGTAGATGAATACGTGTACCTCGGGAAACTATTGCAATTAGGTAGGTAGGTAGGATGTAGGATGGATTTAGTTGGGTTGGCCAGCGTTCCGGAAGCTTCGTCACATTCTCAAGTCGCCTCTACCGCAGAGATTATAAGTGATAACCTACGGGGCCGAAACATGGCCTCTTAACTTGGGACTGGTCCACTAGTTTGCGGTAGCTCAGCGGGCTTTAGAACGTGCTATGTTGGGTGTCTATTTGTTTGATGGAATTCGTAACGAAGTCACAAGGCAGAGAACTAAAGCATCCGATATCACGCGAAGAATCTTTATACAGCTGCAGAAACTGTTCACAACTGTCTGTACCTACAGACGTTGTTCTGTTAGAAGTTAAATTTGTTGTCATGGTAACGTGTAATGTTTTCAAGGGCGAAATTTAAAATTTATATTTTTTGTTGTCTTCTGTAAAATATCCGCGCGAAGCTGGATTGGACCTGCTAGTATTAAATATTTTTATAAATTAAAGAAATTGTACAATATATTTAAGGTCTTTAATATAGAGATACATATATTACACCGAACCCGTGACCTCTGGCGAAACATGCACGATTATTCGAGCTCGGTTACCACTGCGCCAGCCGGTCGTCCGTAGGATTGTGGATGTTGAATTATTCAAAGAAGATGGAGCGTGCAATAGTTTTTCGAATTGTAGCATGTGAGCGTATGGACAGAACTAGGTAATGGCATATGCACTATTTTCAGGATATTTTTTCAAAGGTAATATTCCAACGCGAATCGCACATGGGATACGGATACCGGAGGATTGTTTTTCAGTTACCTTTTATTGAGGCGCGCAACACCGCCAGCCCGCCGGGCAGAGGGAATAAAAAGTGTTTTATAATAGCCGGGCGTGACCCGCGACAGCATCCGCTGGGCGCAGGGCAGGTGATCAAATTATTTGACATTTGAAAATTAATTTGGGCCGCTGTTAGTCATCGAACTCTGCGATCGACACACTTGGCACCTGTCGAATATTTAGCGCATAAATCCATAGCAACGGTTCGATCAAGTCGTCCGCTTGATGGAATCTGAGCTATATTTAATCAACACGGGCAAGATGCGTCGCCGCATTGTTTTCTCGATTGCATTGCTGTCATGTCTATTGTAACACGTTTCACGTGTATTACTGTAAAAAAAAAAACATCCATATTCAGAGAACAGATGGAGAACGTATCTATGCTTTGTACATTCAAATTGTAAATGGATCTGTCTTTTATTGTGTAAAAACAGACTCTTAGGAGTCCAAGAATAAAATATATTTAAATATTTTTAAAATAAAAACTAATCTTTTATATTATCTTAATGTTTTATATCATGGTTTATTTAAATTTTAGATAATTTTACATGAAATTAGTGTTTGGCTTGGATTTCGAAATTCAAATAAGCTTCAAATTTGTGCTCGTGTATTCCTGTTGCAAATTTCATAATTCGCCTATTTTAGCAGCTACTTTAAAGAACCCGAGTTTGGTATTTTATTAAATCTGTAAAGAAAGTAAAATAAAAATGTTCAAATTTTGTTAAAAAATCTGACAATCAGTTAATTGTAAAAAGTGATTTCATTAAAAAGATGATATTTGCGCCAAAATCAGTAAATACTTGTCTGTAAAGGACTGACGCGTAAACACAAGAAATGAACAATAAAGGGTTTACGCGTACGGCGTAATATGATTAGTGAAAAGTCCGCTTGTAGTGGGCGGGCGGCGCGCGGCGCGGCGCTGTGCGGCGTGTGATTGCAGCGGCCGCGTCAAACAATTGATTAGTCGCATAAACTCGGTTTGGCGTGCGCTAACGATGCATCATGCAGGCTGATAATTAAATTGTAAATTAGCTAAGCTGGTGCTAGTTCGCTTCCACCGCTCTGCTGTGGTCACGTTTTGAACGTCTAATTATTACATATTATGTAATGGTCATAATTTTTGTATTACAACACCATATGAACAAATACACTCATATATTTATGGGCGTCGGTATTCAACAAAATACTCCATTCTATATAGTTCGCTCAGCGACCCTAAATAAATAAATTAAAAAAATGACTCCAACTGCTTGATTGCCCATTAATATTACAAAAAAAAAAAAAAAATATCATGACCGTCATGGAAATTTAGAAAATAGGTTTGTTCTGACACAAACACTGAAGTTTATGATATTTTTCTTTATTACATTCTGTGCTTACGGATCTTTTGTAATATGTCAAGTTATTTTCATGAGCCATGAGTTTACGGTTTCTAAATCTATCTGAGGCAAATAAATGTATGTGTAAAATTGACGATGTTTTTATGTTCCGGCTTTGCACAGATATTTCACAAATTATTCATTGATTTACAAAAATACTAAAAAAAGAAGAAAGTACTTTCACGCCTATAATCCCCGAAGACCTAGGTAGAGGTGTGCTAGTACATCCACAACTCGTAAGTCCAGTAGATATACTAGAACACCCACTATTAGCCAAGGTACTGAGGCCCATCATATGGCGTTAATGCAGAGGTTGGGGAGGACCTGGCGCGGCAGCCATACGGTAGAGAAATAACTGTTGCCTTGCCTAACCTAACCCGCCCGGTCTTCGAGCGGTAAATGCGACGTAGGCGCAAGACCCTAACCTTCCGTCTGACGCAGGTGTTTACGGTGAGGCCCATGATGTCATAGGTGGCAAACCTATGGCCACTTCGGCCACATTCCAGTCCCGGACAATGTAATGTATGCTCAGAATAATCTGAAAAACATTTTAATGATAGTTGCCCGACCTGGGGATCGGACTCAGGATCCCACGCAGCTAACGGGTCCTAACTCACCGAAGCAACCATACCTGGAGAGCACTTGCGTCAGAGGGAAGGTGAGGGGTTTGCGCCTACGGTGCATTCACCGCTCGAGGACCAGGCGCAAGGCAGCTGTTAACTCTCTACCGTACGACTGCCGCGCTTGGTCCTCCCCCCACCTCTACATTAACGCCACGTGCCCTAACCGGCGAATCCATAGGATCTCAGGCCGAGAGCTCTCCTATCCGAGACATAAGAGCAGCTCTTGACAAGAACCTCCGCCATGAGCTCCCACGAGGGATCACCGGCTAGGGCTGTCGCTGTAGCCCACGATACCGTACGGTACCCCGGATCGACCTCACTGCGACGACCTCAGATGGGCTTTACTTCTCGCAGTGAGACGATCCGCCCAAACCGTTGCACTGTACGTCGCCATACTTCGTCAGGCACCGGAGTACAGCTGCCTACAGATCATCTGCTCTCTGTAGCAGCGTCTTTAAGTAACTTTTGCCACCCCTAGTAACCTCTAATACCAGAATAATTATAGACAATATCTACAATGAAAGGAAACGTAAGATAAATTGATTATCAATACTAAAAGTAAAACACCAATGTAAGCGGTTTGTTGGAAGAACAGTGCAATGAAACAAAACTAGTACAACTAACAGGTCTATTATTAAAACTATTAGTGGACTATGTCGAGAATCAGTTTAAACAATCAACCAGCGACGCTGTGTTAATTGATTCCATTATTGAAACAATTGTTATCGAACGATGAGTGAACGTATACTTTTGTCCTCGCACGATGGAATTACATAAGTTCGTTTCCAAAAACTCCGCCTGCACTGATTGCGAAAAATTCAATCTTGTTTCATGGAAATTTAATTTAACATACAAAATGAAAAGCAGCCGTCGTGCCGATATGAATCGTGCGACTGCTCGCCCGTGTTTGTGGACGCGATAGTGCTTTGTGTGCATGTTGGAATCAATTGTCGAATTGTATCAATTTGTACTTTCAGTTTGCAATTTTGACGTGAATTCATTAATTTGTTAGGATTGTCAATGCAATCGTGGCTATTATATGGACGTACGCATTTGCATGTGATTAATGTTTTTAATTTTATCATTTAAAATAACATGGCTATTGAATATGTTCGTGAACTATTTAGAGTTTCACGAGCTTATAGTGCGACGAATGCGGTTTTGTCATACAAGTGGTACCTAGGTGATGTTTACTTCTTTTTTTGTTGACGCGGGGATGCGCATTTTGCACCTTCACGGGCCCTGAATGGGGTCCAGTGGTATGTGAGGCTCGCAGCACATTGAACTGCTGAATACCAACAAAAACCACCGCGAGTGCCATCAGTGCCGCCTTTGGTGAGGTGCCCCAGAACAACAAATCATCAGGGTACCTCGTCGGCTAGTCAGTCTCCTAAGAGGCCGACGTCTCCTCTACAGCAGAGTTGCCCCGCATCACAGGACAACCCCACCAACTTTGGGACAGTGCAATTGCCCCGTACGCAAAAGAGCCGCCTCCTGTTTCTCTTTTTTCTCCTCTTATTATAAGAGGGGTACAAAGAGCGGCTCCTCCTTCTGCTCATGAGTTCCCTACTCTTATAATAGGGATAAAGAGAGCAGCCCCCTCCTCGGTTCGATTCGCTTCTCCCAAGGTGTCTCGAATCACCCCAGGCTACTGAGCCCCACCGCTACGACAAGGCTTGATCCATGGCGGGGACGTGATGTTCACTCCTGGCTTATTAAATGGTATGATCAAATATATTTACCTCACAATAAATTCAAACAATATGATGTTATGTTTCCCGATAGTACATAATATCAAAGTTGTGATATTATATTACTATTATTATACTTAAAACCGAAAGTTTGGATAGGTGTAAGGAAGTATGAATGTTTGTTACTCATTCATGCCAAAGCTACTCGATGGAGTTTGGTGGACTTGGCAATGTTGTAACTTATATATATATATATATATATAACGAGCAATCGGAGTTTTTTTTACGACTACCGATGCCCATGAACATCCACATAAGTACCATGCCGAGGAACTTCTCCGGTCATGCCGGCCCAATTCCGTTGCATAGGCGGATGTTGTGTACTGCTACACTATGCGTGGGACTAACTCCTACTATGCACTACCTCGTTCTATATACCTAGCCGGTTACTAATTATAGAAATACTAATTTTCATATCATTTTGTATGTAATCTACGAGAAGGAAGTCGTGGGCAACAGATAAAAATATATATAATACACTATAGCCGCGCCTCGTGGTTTCACCCTCGTAACATGGTAAAAATTCAATTTCGCCCCCGGGGTGAAATTGAATTTCTGCAAATCCTTTGTTAGTGCTCACTTACATCATGAAAGGAATCTCTGTGCCAAGTTTCAAGTTTCCGGATGCAGTAGTTACTGCTGGGCGTTGTCTGTCCGGCACTCAATCAGCCACTCTGGAATGGAAGACTATCAATACAAATGTATAGTCACAGGTTATGGCCAATTCAGATTGACGTAGTAATTGTTGTACAGTTTTTTTCGTTTTCTCTGTCATTACCGCCATCTAAGTGAACAGAACATAATATTACACTTCGTGTCGATGTTATGTGGCGGAAGCCGTGCCACATTCACGTAAGAAATAAACCACCCGTGCGTGAACAACCTGGTCCGTGTTTGGACTAGAAATATTAATCTTGTACACCAATATACCAAGGATCAGCTAAGTATTCGAAAACGTATTTACGGTCCGAGAGGAGATCGGGTCACAGCAATCAGTTAAATACTCCTGCCGCCCATTACGCAGTATTCGCACACGAAATATATTTATAGTGATCCGGCGCATATCGCGAGGAGAGCTCGCATACCGATGCCTTGTCAATAATTGTTAATAGATATTTCAGAAGACAATGCAATCGGCTAAGTATAGCCCGCAGTGAGTAGTGGACCGTCTGTGCGTCGCGCGGCGTCTGCTCTCCTCGAGCCGTGTTGCCGTGTTGATCTTATTATATTACGAGAATTTATCTCTGATCGCTTTGACGTGTAATGACTGTACACTAACATATGTACTTACTGCTGTGTTACATCTTTATGCAATTCTCACGTCCGACATTTATAGCCAGTCTAGATAATTGTCCAAATTTATCTACGCGTAGCATGTAGAGTCAAACTAGACTCGCTCGGTTAGGTATAATACGCTGAGATAAATATTATAATCTCTAGCTATCCACTTAATCATAGAAGTAACGAGAATATGATAGATATAATAATGAGTACGTAAGCAGTATTACAATCTGTGATAAGTTTCTCCAGGAAGGCAATGAGATCATAGGCGATATTAAAATGCAATAATAAGTGCGAAAATGCCAAGAGTATTATGGTACTTATTTTTAACCTAATATTTCAACAAAATGACTATCTACATGTATATAATAGACAAATCTGACTGATTTGTCTATTATTTACATTCTTGCATATCAACGTACCGTCCCTAGAAACCAGAACATCGCTATTAGGGGGTATGGATATAGGATTCCTTTCATGATGTAAGAAATTCAACCAGAATTTCTGAACATCCTTTTTTAGATCATTCTTAGATCTTATGGCTATTTTTTGGGGCTGTTAGTTTGTATGAAACTTCGTTACTGCAAGATGTATAAGTATATCTTCGTTGTTACAAGGTGTATATAAGCAAAACTACGTTACTACAAGATGTATAAGCAAGACCACGTTACTAGAAGATGTATAAGTAAAACTTCGTTACTACAAGACGTATAAGTGAAACTTCATTACTACAAGAGGTATAAGTAAAACTTCGTTACTATAAGATGTGTACGTAAAACTTCATGACAACAAGAGGTACCAGTAATTTCTTCGTAAAAAAATGTGAGAAATTACGTGCCGCGTTGTCGGATGGACTTGCTTTCCAAAGCAATAGTGTTTAACATCGCTAACTGCTTACCTATACTGATATCTTCAAAAACCAAGACGGTAAAAGATCCAGACGATCAACCCAAGATCTCATGATTGTTTACTGAGGATATGTATCCCTAGACCAATGAAGTAGTAGGCAGTATTTTGACACACGATCTCTAAATATTTATAGCAACACAGTGTAAGACTCTAGTGTTTATATTCGCTACTGTGAGCGGGCCAGATGTATAAAATTAAACGTCAATCTTTGAAGCGCATTTATTTATCACACCTGGCTCAGTTCCGTCTTGTTCTGTATTTGAGTGGCTAAGTATTTGATGACATATTTCGACATAAGTATTTAAAAAACGGTAGTGCCATTCCGTATGGTATCAGGGTGGATAACATCACTCACACATGAAGATGCATCACGTGAGCGGGGTACCACCACTCACTTACAGTGTGATAGTGATAGCTATGTTGTCGCGTTTCGTGTGGTTTGTAAGGGAAGGAGGGCAACCATCTGTATATCAATTATGCGGATGTTTATGAGCATCGGTAGTAATAAAGAGAATACTTAATAAAGAGACTCCGACCGACCGGAGTCTCTTTATTAAGTAATATAAGCTTATGCCTCGTGTATATTATAAATAAATGTGATAAGATGGTTAGTCTATATTTCAGCTATGTTTACTTAGAATCTAGATACAAGTACTCTAATAGTTAGTGTTATTGAGATTATGTGCCGTCTGCAGATCTGACCAGTTCACGGCTGGGGTGTACAAGCGTCTTTCTGACACGACATTTATAGTATATGTCCCACTGATGTTACCACTGTCTCCTATCTCCTGGACTTAGGCCCTACTGCAGGTCCCTGTAGTCCCACTGGTACTGGCAGGTTGGCATTCTCCGGCCTCCTTTTTTCAATGGTAACTTGGTTCACTGAAACAATAATTATAGTATTCATGTTTTGCAAGAGGTAATGCATTGCTGCATTGTATCCAAATTGGGCTGGCATGACAGGGAGGTATGTAGGTACCTCTCGCCCACATCATATTAGGGTCATAGCAATTGTGCAGATGTCTATGTGCATCGGTAATCACCAAAAGGTTCCAACTGCTCGATTGTCTCTTTATGCTCACTATGGCTGCTAATAAAATGGTAGATAAAATTCAACAAATCTCGACGCATTTTCATCGTTCCCACAGAACATAGCTTATTGAATCTATTTCAGGAAAGATAACAGCGAAATATAGTAAGATGATCGGTGGCACTAGAAAAAATTGCCACTCCGCAGTGGCCAGATGTCGGCAGGCGTCGGAAGTCGTAACTCATTGTTATGAAGCGCACGACACCAGTTTCATAAACATTGTTTTTCTTCGTTTCGCCCCTAATATTTATATTTATCAATCCATCTACACATTTATTTATACTCCAAAATAGCGAGCTTCCGAGCGCGCCCATGGGGTTTGCTGTCATTAGAATTTATTGTTTTCTTTGGCCATACTTTGAGCTTCCTTTACAGATATCCTAATGTCTTTTTCTTGTGGTCATTATCTTATATTGACCATAGAATTATCAATCATCATATGGATAAGGAGAAAATAATACCGTTATTTTTAATGTGCTAGCATTTTTATTTTAAATCACACATTTTTTTTTGCTTTGAAAGCAAAGTTTACACTATTTTCTTATCAAATGTATTATTAGCCAATGTAACGAATGGCAAATCTCTCTTTTCTCTTTTGACGAAAACATCAATGGACATCATTTTGTAGCATATGGGGCAAGTAAGTAACAGGACCCCTTTGACGACTACCGACGCCAATAGACGCATGAATGTCTTTCAGATGCATTGCCCTCCTTCCCTTCTCTCCAATGAGTCAACGGTTACTTATATACCGCACGAAACGCGATAACACAGCTGTCATTTTATAGCTGTATCACGTGAGCGAGGGGTACCTCTCAAATAGCGTCGGCACAATTCGGCTAAGATGCAGCTTCGCACTACCCCTTACAAATTTAAATATATGTTTTCATGAATGATCGCCATGTTAAACTCCGGAACACCGAGATGAACATGAAGCCGGTTGTGTCCCCCATCGAACAGCCCATGGGCTCGCAGTGGGCAGCCAATTTAATAGCGGGGGCTTTTGGTTTTTTAACATCTTATTTATATCACTTATTATTATTATTAGTGATCGTATATTTTGATTTAACGTTCTCGACGTAAGGACATAATATGTATATTTTTTAAAGTGAACGGTACCTGCTAGGCATGAGACGAGAGAATAATTAGGTTGCGTAAGTGAAAACGAATGCTTATGGACATCAATATCTAAGATTAACCCAATTCAGCAAAAGCTTATAGCTGTGGTACCCTTTCTATATAATGGGTAAACAAATACTAAAATAATATAAAATTATTAAGAATTAACTATAAAATTATTTTAATTGGCAAGAAGTACACCACTGAAGTGGTTTCAGTGAAATTAAGATTTAACCACAAACAAAATAATTAAAGAATAGTGCATAACTGTCTAAAGCATGATAACTCTGTAGTATAAATAATGCAATATCTTATAACTATCTCTTACTTCCTTAAATAGTAAATAGCAATCGAAAATAGTACGAAATATGCCAATCATTTATTTCAAAGCTCTTAGAGTGAAATTAAAATATTTAGTCAGTCATTGCGACAGGAATAAAACATTTAAATGTAAGATAACCAATCAATCAGTACCTTTACGAGCTTTTATTTTTGTGTTGCTGTGAGCTGCTATTATTTTTAGAAGTTCGCACATATGGCGGTAGCGGTGCGCGAGTTTGGATAATTATTTAAATGGATATATTCGTCTGTGAATATAACGACATTAACAGCCGATGCTTTTTAATGGTTTTGTGTTTTTATTTTATTTATATTGATACTATAAATTTGTCGTTATGTTTCGTAATGCACATAAAATATGGTTGCTTATTAAATATTGAACCTATTATTTTGCTCAATTATTAACATCAGATTTTGCTCCAAATCCAGATATGTGTTGTCGTTCTTCATAGCCAATAAACCGTTTTTATTGGAAATTTAAGTGGTTGGATAGTATGGGGGCGAAGCTCATGGACATCCGCACTGCAAGAGTAGCAGATGCCCTCTTTCTCCAACTCTCACCAGTCACAGTCAGAGCGTAGCTGACATCTCCTGAACGACTTCCGATTCCATGAAACGTCGGCATTTTTTAACCTTTTCTTGCTCCATATTTTCTGAGGGGATGAAATTATTATTACTTTTACCATCCACCACTATACACATAGGAGTAATTTAAGTACTTGGAGTAAACCCGTAATTTGCACATTTCTAGAAGATCCAAAAAGTTTTCTAAAAATCATAATAATAATAATAACTAAAAATTTAACGAAAAGTTATCATATTTTGATTAAGCTTCCTGCGTGTCCAAGTCGTATTTGATCTTCGACGACCTTTTAAGGTCGGCGAACTTTATGCCTCCTGGTTTCGTATTCATGTAATATGTTGGATTTTAATGTCAACGAATATTATCTAGACCTTTGTACTTCACTTGAATTTCAACTTCACATGTTTATGGATTGATATAAACGATATTGATATGTGACGACAGGGTACATAGAAAGTAAAGTAATTATGTATAACATCTGTTTTTGATATGCGGTGAACTAAAATGAGTTAGTTGAACTATCTGCAACTCATTTAAAGACGATAAAGTTGTATTTATCATGAAGAAAACTTCCATTCTTTGGAACAAGATGTACCTTTTATCACTTAAAGAATGCCATGGTGTGTCTACTTCTCCTTGCATCCAAATTTATCAAAAGTGAATCGCTTCGAGATGATCTCGTATCAGTGGATAATAATTGAGATTGCTATTAGTTACTAATAATCTGGTGGTGTTAGATGCATGTCGTATGTGTATTTTGAAATTATAATCGATGATTTTTACACGTGACTATCGTGAAGAAGCTTTCTCTATTAATTATGAGATTCATATTCTTGCTTTAGCTTCTGTCTCTCCCAATCGCTCACAAACTACAGATGAGTGTGTATGCGAATCTTGATAAGCAAAATCCAAAAGTCTGCCACAAGTAACTGACAATCAATGACAAAACTAGAATTTTGTTTGTAGACTTAAAGCTAGAAGGGTTACATTTTATGCAAGGAATAAGAGCACTTTTTTCCCGTCCGCTTGAATATTAGAAATTGGTATTGATGACGATCAACAAAAAAGTAAAGTTTTGCACAACACTTAATTACACAGACTTTCATTCTAACATTAAAATATACTTAATCATAGGAATATAGTCCACGGTCGTTGCTTAACCTAGCCCGTGCATGAGTAACGAACACGTAGCCAAGACATGACGCGGTCGTTTAAACTGAAATATAAAACTCCAATTTTAATTATGAAATTTATTATTATTATGTCTTTAAACAACCTACAAATACAGTGTTCTTAATTTGTGACATATTTATGTATACGCAGGTACCGCACATCGGCCTGGGACATATGGTGCGGCAATTTATGAAGCCGAGGCCCCATTACCATTTTAAATATTATTTTTAGGGAATTTCGTGTCAGATCTCACTCGACACTCGCTCGTATATTATAAGATGTGATCCTCTGATTAAGACGCGGATATTTGTGAAGCGAGTCTTCGTTTCGTTAATTAATTTCTCCGTGATTGTGCCCCATTTGTAGTACATACGCTTAAATAAAATACATTTTTGAAATAGTTCGTACATTGTGATATCTAACTAGCTGTTGCTGTTGATTTATCTTGTATTCAAAATATTTCGAATAGCGAATGTGAAACAAAATAAGATGCAATTCAATACAGTGATTTTAGAATTATGTCCATATATATATATTTTATATGTTTGGAAGAAGTAGCACCTTGCTGCATAGGAGGAGGTATTGCCGTGCGTGGTGCATGACGTTTACATCCTCCTGTGCAACAGAATTGGGGCGGCACGACCGGGGAAGTACCACTCGCTCAATTGATACCGGCGTACAGTTTCGTGCGTTTTGTGAGTAGCCGGTGGCCCATTCTGGAGGGATGACAGGAGGGCAACGCATCTGCGTAACAATCGTGCGAATGTCCATGTGCGTCGGTAGTCATCAAAAGGCTCCGATTGCTCGTCTACCCCTTATGCTATAAAATATATCATATAATAAACATAATTATTCTTTAAAGGAAATAATGCAGCCGATATGAACAGGAAACTATTTACCGTCGTCCCATGGTAATCCAGGCCATGGATTGCTACAATGGGACAATATAGATTTATCTATCTGAAAGATTATTTCTGTAGTATTATATTCAATCCATCATTAGCAATAGGTGCCTTATTACTAATTGTGATTATTAGCAAAGTCCGTTTCGGCTTACTCTTCTGTGTATTTTGTGAGTCAGTATCGAACATCATCCTCCCTCCTTCACATCAGGTTCTTTGTAGCAAACTATCAATGTTATAATGGTGAGCAGGATAATGAATATAAAAAATTTTGTAAATTGCACGTGTAGCACTAGCAATCGGATAAAAAAATGCTTACGAATCACAACGTAACATATTTTTTATTACTAAATTCCATCTGAGTTGATATTCTTTATTAAATAGTGATAACATAAACCACGATCAGCAGTCGACGCGTAAAGTCTAGCAGCGAGATTGACAAGCTGGATACAGTAACTAGATTTTTTTGGATTTCGGTACAGCGATTGTAAAACTGTATCAACTAATAAAAATGATGGCCTTACACAGTATAGTGGCTAACACATACAGTGTACCTAGAGATCCCAGAGAAATTACTCCATATGGTCCCAGTTTAAACAACGGAGTAATTGCAGTGGGGCAATTAATAGTTAACTAGAATGGCTATGAATGGTGTAGTTGTAGAGCAGGACTAAAACAAACAAAGCTGGGTCAACCGAACCATTAAAGTTTATGAAACGGAAGCCGTCAACTGCACCGACATGTGCTCCTATCTCTCGGTTTGTCAATAAGTGGCGCGTGCGCAGACCCGCGGTTTGAAGCCATACTTCATGCAGCATTTGAGCAAATAAGACTCTAATGATTATAGCAATAAGATCCAGTTAGTGGAAATGAGAGGTCCCTTGTCTCAACACATGGTGGTTTTAAAATGACTTTACTATGGGGTGTCAATTTGTTGTTAATATTGTTTCACGAGTTTTGGATATTTGATTAGTGAAAATTGTTTAAGGATAGTGAAGTCTGCCTCACGGTGTAATGGTATCAGTATTCTGCCGTGCATGTCTCACGTTCGAACATGAGTCGATTTCGGAGTAATCTTTATGTATTTCTCGTAAGTATTTCCTCTGATAGATCTAGTTGAAATCCAGCTAAGACCACGCAACTACACACATTAATGATTAATAGGTACCTATGGATTTCCTTGTTCTAATTACCATAATGCATACATCTATACTATATATTACAGTAATATTGTACTATAGCAGTATAAAACAAATGTAGTAGAATGAAGTTTGAAGTATTGTGGTTCGGAACGCAGTGGGACGTAACGGCAAGCCGGACGCTGTGGTAGGTGTCAATACCTTGCCCATCATTGTACAATCGATCACATATCAATTTAGATACTTATTTTTATTTGTTTACTACTAACATGTAACGATTGAGATAATAATAATTCAATATTAATGTTATTGATTATTTTCTTAGATCAAAATTATCTATATTTTGATATGTTGAAAACCAAGACGAAACTTTTTGCAACGGTTGTGTCATTGCTCATAATTATATTTTGTATGCCGTCTTTTAGTATGAATATATATTTAGCGCCACTGTTTCAGTCTTCTTAAGATACGAGTCCTTCTTATTTGTATTGGGTTTTATTATTTTAAATGACTGTCTCTGTGCTGTATACATCTACTGATATTTCTTTAGGCATCATTTCAACAATGAGCCTTCGAATTGTGGAATATAAAATAGAAAACAGAACATCTTATATTGTGGGTGACACGAATACACAAACACTATAAAAATTACAAGATTTAACATTTTCCTATGAGAGGAAAACAAGTAGGAAACAAGAGGAGTAGTAAAAGAAAGTAGCAAGAGATTCGCAATCTAGGGGTTCATTCAAAACGACAGTCCAGCAGGAGATCTATAACACTAGTAAGTGTGGTATGGTGGAGTTTTACAAATGTCTTCCTATGTGATAGATACGGAAGTTGCTTCTACTACTAACTGATTTAGATAAACTTTTGTAATTACACATACAGATTGCAATATGAGATTTTACGCGACAGAAACCGCGGGCCACTGCCACTGTGTGATAGCATTTATAATTGAGAGTTCATTTAAGTGGACGTAAGAAATAAATAATATAATCAAATGTAGAAAGCAAGAGCCCGGTGTCTGTTTATGGCTTCATACACTTGTAATCTAGGTTAACTAAATTTAAATAAGCATCAAAAGGCCTCACACGTTATAGCGGCTTATCGAAAATGAGTAAATTGTTTCATTTTATTTCGAGTTATCCAATCGTAAACTGCTGACGGCAATTTGGGAATTTTGTTACCGATTGTACTAAACGAATAATAAACAGGCGATATCAAACGGAAATATCGGGTTCGTCAACGCCATTATATTCATACAACAAAGGTCACATCGTTTATTTCATTCGAGGAAGTTTTCATTCGTTTCGAATCACAAGTAAGAAATTATCGATCGATTTTTTTATACAAAAAGACCCTCGCCCTGATCTTGTCAAATTGTAAATATCGATACCTTTTGGCCGCCTAACATCGTTAATTTCAAATTCAAAATTCTCCTTGCTACAAGTATCGTCGAAATCAAAGGAAAATATAAATGGTGTCCAAAGACGGCGCGGCAATCCCTCACACAAGTGGGTAAAACGACTTGAATTTTTAATGCTACACTCAGACCGTTGCAAACCGTAACAGTTTTCTTGTCATTGGTAGACTGGAGATGTAAAATAAATTTTGCAGAGTGGCCCCATCTTTTCGCTTGACATTAATCTTTAATGTGAACATGGTGTAAGCACTTCATATGCGGCTTATATTATTTGTAAACTTTTATGAGCACTTTTATATGATTCATTTCACCTTACGGCGTTACGTTATGTTCGCCTTTCTTTCTCTGTATATTTGTTCACTTGGTTATTTTACCTACTGTTTTGTAACTTTTCGCTTTTCCGTACTTAACGATATTATTGGTCTATCATTAACACAAGGAAGTTTCATAGATTTATATTGTGAGATGTGCAATGTTAATTTATTTTACCGCGTGTAGTTAAATAAGCATAAACCCATCTTATTTGGCATTTCGAAAAAGATAGGATTCTTATTGTCCCGAGTTGAAGCTCCTATATATGATTCGTTATGGTAATTTGATTGCAATAAATATTTGTAATAGCAGAAATTCGCTGTGTGTCTGTGTGGAGCACATCTTATCGTAGTAAGGAGTATTACACGTATCTCTGGAAGGAAAGGAAAGAAGGAATAGGAAAAGCCACCAAGGGCGCCCGCTCGTGGGGTAATGGTGGCACCTTCTACTGGCCGACGAAAAGGACCACCACTGGGGTTTAGTGGGGAGGGGGTATTTTAGCTCCTGAGTCCCACATAGCCCATATACCTACATATATTATGGCTGGGATAGCGACTTAAAATGCCGACTCGGTCGTGGAACATTCTATCATCTCTTCGGCTTGTTGTGATTTCCTTGTTATGGTAGATTGCGATACACTGATAATGGTAATCCCAAAAAATTCTATAAAAATGAAACAAAGAAATGTATCATTCTAAATTCATTTCAGGGTTTTCATCGAAGGTGAAGGAAATGTTAGTATTGGTGGCAGTAGGTTCGCCTTGAATCGACTTCCTCATTAACGCTGATAATGACAAGTTTAAAACAATAATAGCGCTGTTTAGTTTTTAATTTTATAAGTAATTGAAGGCCGCGTGTACAATACGCAAAATGCTGATACGATTCGTCTCGCCATATAATTTCAGGTAATCAAACGCTACGTCACCGCGAGGCGTGGTCGTGAATTGATTAAACCATTACATTTCCGCTGTTTTTGTACATAATATTAAAAAAAAAGTATATATAACAAAAATATAAATCACCGATTTCCTTGTTTCTTATTAGATTGAAACTGTAAATGATCTGTATGGACAGTCAAGTGAAACAGCTTCCTCGATAAATCTTTATTTCTTCTTGTATAATTTGTTTTTACACTCTGTTTTTGTAGTTTTTCGTCGGTGTCATGCTTTTGTTGGCGCATGCCGAGCGCCTGCCGACCTCAATGAGACCGATGCTCACTTAAAAATATTAACTTTTTACCATTTAATATCTCGATTGTGAAGTGGATCACCGGGTTCATTACGAAAATCGTTAAGTTTTTGCGGTGCACGAAATTATTTTTAGCGACTGAAATATACAGTTTCAATCGCATCCTTGACTCCAATTATTCGTCGACTGCTTGTGTATAACAACGTAGTTTGATGCAATTAAATTATGATAAAGGGTAGTAACAATGAATTTGCCAAAACTTTTGCATTAGATAAGGAATTAAAAAGTAGCGCACCGATAGCCTGATGATTTGTAACTTCGTTTGTTACCTCAGCTGGAAAAATATTGCATTGTGATAAGGACAATATTAGTTCTCTACTTTAAAGAAAAATATCTTTGTACTTCTTAAGTAAAAAAGGCAATATTTTTGAGTTGCACTGGGTAACTTCTGCACTTACAGACTGTACATTCTAAGCTGTTGTGATCTTTTATTCTATTTCGTATCTGCTTTAGTCTACATAGTTGTTTTATCTTGTTATTGTTGTCTATCACTGATAGTCGGAATACATTCATGCTAATCTGTTAGAAAGTATCATAGAAGAATAATTCTTGATAAGAATTCATTTGTAGCATTAAAAACACTCGAAACTCAACACCAAAAGTGACCTTCTTGTATATGAACATACTACTTTACCACCCTACTTAATTAACAGTAGGCATATCATACTTCCTAACAGAGAATAATAGAGAAACGTCTTAAGCTTACACGAACGATATGCATTACAATAAAACTATAAACAATCTGTTTATCACGGTTCATTTAGTTATTCAACAGACCCAACGGTGGTGGAACGTGGAGGCAACATCAAAGAAACTAGTTGTAAGAAAGAAAATTTTAATATTTTCAACTTTTTTTCTATTCGACCTTTCAACCTCATGTATTTTATAATGCCAGACTGGGTGTTTTTGTAACTGGATTGATCCACCTCATGTATTTTATAATGCCAGACTGGGTGTTTTTGTAACTGGGTTGATCCACCACTCATTCCCACCACTGCAACTTCTGTGTCTCCAGGATCGAGAGCGGCATCCACTGTGAACCCTTTAATATGATCGCATGGAGCCCGAGAATTTAATAAGAAGAAAGTAGGAGTAGGAAATCATTCTAATTATCCCTTCCTAATCGAAGCAGAGATAATACAAGATTGCAATGACTTAGACAAGCCGAGAGAAGCGAGCCCAGCTGCTATGCACCACGGAGATGTATACATATAAGTGATATGATATTATCGACTACTCATTATATTTGGAATATTACGGTCAATGAGATAATAAAAATAGTAATATTGCACGAAAGTTTCTCACGTTCTCCGCGAGGTCAATATAGTAAACTAATCCAGAACTACGAATTATATCATGCACTACATTTCGCTCATCTTGCCAAAGACTACACTCCCACAAGGTATGACGTGCAGTTTGTTCGTATTCGTCACCTTCAATCGAACCGTCGCAGAGAGGTGACGGTATTAATACAAAACTGAAAAGATTGCTTTTAATGTTGCCGTAAAAATCACTGATCAACTTCTACGCCGGTCCCGCACAGACTGGGTGTATAGTATCTTGGCGCGACATCTTGAAAGGTTTAAAACTAATATTCAACATGTATACGTGATGATATATTAACATTTTTAATGCCCGCCGTATTTTAATGGCAAGTTTACATTTAATAAGCTAACATTTTACTCGGTTATATTTGTCATACCATCGATGACCGCGGTGATGTCTGGCCGCATATAATCGCGTCTCGGATTTCAAGACGGTATTAATAACCAATATTAATGTTACACTTTCCATCTAAACTTATACGGAATGTAGACTAGTATAACGTTTTAAATATGTTTATTTTATAAAACAAATGTTTGGGCCAATGCGCATTTAGGTTAGGTTTCTTTTTATAGAGGCTTTATAATATAGATTTATATGTATGTGGATATACTTACTATTTACTTTGTAAGTAAGCGTTAGGGACATACTGCATTGCACCTGAATTGGACCAGCATGAACGGGGACTTGCCGCTCTCTCAGATAATGCCATTGTGAAGTGACAGCTACGTTATTGCTTTTTTGTAGTATAGGGGGACAAACGAGCAATCAGTGAGTTCTTACGACTATTGACTTCTTCTATTCTCCCCTCAAATAGGCCACCGTAGTCACAAACCACACGAAACACGTATCATGTTAACGTGACGTACCTCCACGGACGTGCCGGCTCATATCCGCTGTAATGCAGCATGGCATTACCTTTTACTAAACTTTTATGCGGTAATTGCATAAGAGGGGTGGCGTAATGTGGTGGAGAACGCATACAACCATATGGGTTTGAATGTCCGTTGTCATCAAGAACTTTCGACTGCCCGTTTGTTCCATTATAAGTGTTATAAAAATCCATATTATACTTACTATTTTCTAACACTCTTTCCCACAACATAAAATCGATAGTTTGCTTTTCTGCTAATGCTAATGCAACACAATCATAATCATAATCACTTTCAATTGCCTGATTGTCGCAGTGGTATCTTGAGTGAGTATACCGTACACGTCAGTTACGCCGGAGGTCGCTGGTTCGAATCCCACCGAAGTCGTCGACCTATGTATTATAATATGTATTTTTAGAATAACAATAACACATTATCAAATGTGTTTTCGTAGTCTTGTTGTTAGTGCCTGCAACACAAGTCCTTGCGGTACTTAGCAGAGGGCTAACAAGTCCACATAATTACTATGTTATATTCCATCGTGTTGAAAATTACACCTCGGACGGGCTGATTGTCACACTTTCACTTTGTAAATTTGAAAATATTTAAGTTTCATTGTCATGTAATATTTATACACATCTATGGCTCAATATAAGCCTTTTTCAACGTTCCGTATCCAAAAGGTTAAAAATCGGAACTCTATATTACTAAGAGTCCACCGTCCGTCTGTTCGTCTGTTGTGAGTGTAACCTGTAATGCTCGTATCTCCTGTGTTCTGGATGCCTTAGAGTACGAGGCCGGCTCGCACCAGGCTAGGTTTTTATAAATGTCAATACGCCTTTTGAGCATTTAGTCATACAATTTAAAGTTTATCTAACCTGTCGTACTACTACCGTTATCCCGTTCTCAACTGAAGATAGAAATAATACCTTATTCCTCATGTAGAATTCGGAAATGAGTTATCTTTGTGCATGATCTGTCAAATAACCCCCATATCAAGGGTTGACAGCGGTACGTGTCATCCTCTTTACCTGCAGAATAGCCATTTATAATCCCCGCATCCCGTATGAGCATGCCAAACCCGACTCTCAGTAGCTGGAGTAATGTTTCAATTTCTATATACCGAATTACGAAACTTATTACGCTTTTAAATACGCATTAAAGTCGTTCACTTTTTGGAGATCTTAAGCGAAAAAAAATGACAAACAAAATTGAACTTTCCCAACTCGCTTTAAAATACGTATTTGTTTAGAACAACATCTAAGTTTCACAACGGAAGGAATAGTAGAGTGCGTGGCTGCACATTTGTGTTATTAAATGATTTATGGAGAAGGATTAAAGGGAGATGGTGGTGCATGAACGATTTTGAAGCTTCTGTCTTTACCAATTAGGATAAATTTCGTTAAAATGAGACAGATTGTTAATCATGCACGGTAGTCTCATGTTGATCTTTAAGTAATTGAGTTAGCTGATGCGCTGATGACTTATTTGACACCTAGTTTACTATTCCATATCAATGTTGGCATGTTCTTCCGTTACAGCACCCGTCAAAATATTTACCCGACGTGATTACTTAATATTATTTGTTAGTTTAGATAAATATATTTAGTTTAAATATCGTAATCGCTTCCTATTATCAACAATTGTCTGCGAATTACGAGTTTAGGAGAAGCGGCTAGTGTCGAGTCGGAGTTCTTTAACAAAAAAGGAAATAACAACAACGACAACTTTTCATGTCAGTTCACTTATGAAAAAAAGAAGAAATAATATATTTTCTTCTAGAAGATGACTTATTACTTTTATATAAAAATGTATAAAATATAATAATTTATTTGCTTAAAACATGGTTACATACAGATGGTTAAGTTACAATGTATTTCGCTCTCCATGTTTTGCTAAACTTAAATACATGCATGCCACACAAGTGTATCAGTAATGTGTTAAATTTTATTAGTAATTAATTATTATAATTACCTAATGCTATAGAAATACTTTCATTCAACCAATTATATAATTAACTTTTGAATACTTTAATGTCCATAGATTTGAGAATACTTGGTACCTTATCATGTATACGAACACGCATATTTAAACATTTTTTGTTAAATTTGGCTGTTTCGTAATACAAGTTTAAAAGAATCCCGCCTGCTACGAAAGTTAATATCGTCTGCCATTATGAATAAGTGCTTACGTTTCTGTACAAATATGAATACTGCATAGAACTAGAGTGACGGTAGTGGTAATGTGCCCAGTTTGCCTCCATCGTCAGTCCTTCAACCACAGTCATGAGGTCCTGGGGTCGAGTCTTGAGTCGGACCTAAGTGTTATAGGAATTTTTCAATTTCTAATAACAGTCCGAAGTCAGGAAGTTAGCGGTGTTACACCCCCGTGCCTCGGAGAGTAGGTTAAGCCGTCGGCCCTGCCCATCTCTTCGGTAGTGTTTGATTGCCGTCCTTTCTGAATACGTGGACAAGGGTACAGGGAGTGCACGTGTGCCTGTGCTCACACTTGTGCGCTATACTGTACCTCCTGCGCAGTACCTCAATTGCCAAAAACTCTGTTCCTTTGCGACCGAATTCATGTGACAGACTGGGCCCACTGTCGTCCGTTGGATGCCGTCCACCATGACATTTCGCTCGTTTTTGTACAAGTCACATTCCCACAGTACATGGTCTCTGGTTTCAGCTTCATGACCGCAAGGACATGATGGCAGGTCACATAACGCCATCCTGTGCACCCGTGCTCTGTTAGTATCAGCGAAATAACGTACTCAGGTTGCACCCATTGATATGCAAAGTACGTTGTAACTTCTGGAAAGAAGCAGTACAGCTGCCTCCCTTTGGCACACGCGTCCCTGCGTGACTGTCAAGTGGAGGTATATACAAGTGGTTCCGTAGTACAGGAACCCAAGTGCCCGGTACTTCACACCCCACGAGGACGTAGAGACACGTGAGACCTTCCCGAAACAGCTGGTGGCCTTACATACACTCGCGATCGAGGTAACATTCATCCTAATGTTCGCTCCAATTTTATAACGACCCCTAATTGTCGTAGTCTGGGACTTGGCTGCGGAAAATGTCAGCTTATTACGGGTCCCCAATCCCATAGACTGTTCAAGATCTTAGAACATTTCTGCTCTATAACGGCGCGCGTATCCGGTGGCCCATCGGGGGAGGTGCGAAGGAGGCCAAAGCATCGGCATAATTATGCTGATGTTAATGGGCGTCGTAAGTCATTGAAAGGCTTCGTTTGTCCCGCTATTCTATAAAAATAAACTTTAAGTAAAGTATAATGTCAAATCAATACAATTTTTAGGCTAATGAATGGATAGACGAAGCTTCATGCTAAGTGACTTGTAACGTTTGTAAAATTTAACTTTAAATATTGTTAATAAGAATAAAACACTCCGCGCAATATGTTTCACTAGTAAATCCGTAATTGGATGTCCTGGATCCGTGACTGAAGTTTTAACAGTTTGATGTTACTGCGTATATTTGAGATTATGTGCATTGGAGCTGAATTGGTTCCGTGTGACCAAAGAGGTATCCTATACACGTCTCGCTATTGTTCGCCTTTACTGCAGTTTGTGATCTTCCGGCGGGCGGAAAGAATGAGGGCAACACGTCTGCAATATAATTGCGTGGATGGATGTCTACGGCCGTTGATGGTTATCAAAAAAAAAACCATGCTGCTCTTATCCCTACCGATGGGTCACCAGACACCAAAGTCACTAACTGCTTGAAATCTCACTTTAAAACGGTTTCATGAGAGCGTGGGCTACCTACCCGGTCGAGCGTTATCAAGACGGCTGCAATGATGAATGAAGCACGGATAACATAAAAAATAACCGATCAATATAAGTAATAGACCGTATATTTTACAATAAGCAGATACCCCACAGTTGCTAAAATTTCATTCAAAAGTCTAAACTTGTTATATAAATAATAATAGTGACATGTAAATAATAATGAAAACATAAAAAATAAATAAAAAACGTGTTCCAATTTTTTTTTAAATCAAGGCAATATAGGCAAATACATTGAAATATGTCCAACACAGCTCGTATATCTTCTCTCAATACAATACAATTGATATAAAGTGAATTAATATAATAAGAGGAGATTAGGGAACAAGTTTTATTACGATATAATGTCAGAGTTTCATCGATCGCACATTCATCGCTGGCGCATTATTTTCCCAGATCGAGATATCAAATTGATAAGTGAGGCACATTCGAGGCGGGCGGGCGAGGCATTATGAAATTGGCCGTTACTTTTGATAAAATATAACCGCCTCCGCGGCTCATATCTGTCGAACGTTCTAGCATTTCCTAGTAACCGACTCACGTCCCTGCGCCCATCAATTTTATCTTTAATGGCAATCAATAAATCTATTAATGCTAATGGATATTATTAATATTAATATTCTGATTATGACATAAATACAAGTTAAATTTGAAAAGTAAAAAAAATTCTATGACCCTAAAAACGTGAGAACATTTATGTATTATATTATCATATATTAAAAAATGAACTGTGTGCTTCAAGAACAGACGTGATTGTGAAATTAAAATTTCATATAACACGTAGGCGACGTAAGCGTAGGTAAAAACATAACGTTGGGTGTTACGTTTTTTACGATACGATTTAACTCCAAATTTTTTTCTTATACCGCGGGCCTTAAACATTCTGAATGAATCATCACCATCATTATCAGCCCTTATCGGTCCACTGTTGGACATATGCCTCTCTCAATGAACGCCAAGTCGACCGATCTTCTTCTACTCTCATCCATCCCGGATCGGCTATTGCACGGAGACCTGGCGAACGGTCGACCAACAGTTCATCTTCCTAAACGCGGCCTCCACTACATAACCTTACTGGCCCATCTGCCATCTGTTCCTCCGAGTGTGTGACCAGCCCATTGACACTTCAGCGAGCCTATTCGTCGCGTGATATCGGATACTTTAGCTCTCTGCCTTATGACTTCGTTACGAATTCTATCGGACAGAGAAACACCCAACATAGCACGTTCAATTGCCCATTGAGCTACCGCAAACTTACGGACCGGTCCTAAATTAAGAGGCCATGTTTCGGCTTCGTAGGTCATCATGGGGAGAACGCATTGGTTGAAGACTTTCGTCTTCAAGCTCTGCGGAATAGGTGACGTGAGAATGTGACGAGGCTTCCGGAGTGCTACCCAACCCAAATGAATCCTTCGGCATCATTCTCGAAGTTATATCTGTCTTCTAATTGCAGTAATTGCCCAAGGTAGACATATTCGTCTACAACTTCGAGAATAGCACCATCGACGTTGAGCAGCCTAGGGAGAACGTGTTCGTTGAACATGACCTTTATCTTGTCCAAGTTCATCCTAAGGCCAATACGTCGGGAGGATTCATTTAGGCTGTGCAACATTTCCTGCAAGCACTCCAACGATTCGACCAACACAACGATATCGTCGACGAAACGAAGACGTGAGAGATACTTGCCGTTAATATTTATGCCACATTCTGCCCAGTTTAAAGTCTTAAACGAACGGAGGAATCAGAACGGACATAAAAGCAGCGTTAAACAATGCACTCAGTACTTCGACGTATCGCCATTTGACCTGACATCGTTGTAAAGCTTCCAGAACAGCCCAGGTTTCGACAGAGTCAAAAGCAAGACACAGCGGCTGATTTTGATGTGGATGGATGTGTCTTTTGAACGACTTGCCTTATGGTGATGTGTGATGTATATATAATGTGGTCCATGGTGCTAAATCCTCTGTGTAACCCAGCCTGCTCCTGGTGGTTAGAATTCGTCAAGCTTTGTGGTGAGACCATTCATCAAGACTCTTGAAGCTGCGCAAGAGCCACACTAATCTAATCTCACTCAAGCTGACGTCCGGCAGATTGTCTGACAAATGTCGTGTTAGGCTTGCACGCGGATTCTTGCTTAGGATATCGGGATGAGGAGCGTGCGACGTTTACAGCTTGCTATAGAAAGCTTCGATCTCAGATAAGATCCCAGGCTTAGAAGAAACGGTAACCCCAGAATCAGTCCTAACCTTTGTCAGATGACATCTTCCAAGCTTCTCTACAAAAACCTTCGACCCAATTTTGTCCAATCGCTCCGATAACCCGGTGCATATTTGAGCTGCGAAGGTCTCGGAATATTATTTTGCGGAGTCGCTTTGAAAGAAGCTTGACATCGGCAGACATAACGTTGAAGACGTGCTCTGCGTTCTCTCATAAGTCCAAGCGTCTCATCCAAGAGTTTAGCTCTCCTGCTCGTATATTTACTCATATAATATCCTTCACCCACGCCCCACGTGCAATCAGTCACGCCACTCATGGCCTCGTCAATTTCCATTGTAGTTTCCGACATATCAAGGGCATCGAACCGGTTTTTTAATTCCAGTTGGAATTTTTCGGTACCTATCGTAGTTCGCCGGAAGTTAGGTCTGAGTGTTGACTGTATTAAACGAACACGCTCGCGTCGAAAGCCTCGATTCAAAGAGCCTCTAACCAATCGGTGATCACTCCCGATTTTAAACCTGTTGATCACGGAGACATCCCTAAATATTTGCTTTCGGTCCGTCATAACAAAGTAAATCTCGTATGTTGTCACAGTATCGGGGCTCTGTCATGTCCACTTCCTATGGAGCCTCTTCTTAAAATAGGAGTTCATTAAGAAGAGGCCCTCTTTCTCGAGGAAGTTTACCAGCATTTGCCCCCTGCGATTTCGACTTCTGCCTCCATGCGGTTCCAGGACTCGACTCGACACCATTTCGTACTCCCACTTTGGCATTAGAGTCCCCCATAACAAGATTAAAGTGGGCCTTATAGGTTATGTAAGGCCTTTAAGATATCCTCATAAGTTGCCTCCACGTCGTCATCTGAATGTGTCGAGGTTGGTGCGTATAATCGTATCACTTTGAGGCTTTACCTCTTAGTGAGTTTAAGTGTGAGATACGTCCGTAGGGTGGCGCCCTACCCGACACTTACTTACTCAACAGGGACTTATTCACGAGGAATCCCACGCCGCCTTGTGATGGAGTGTCGCTTTCCCTGAAGTGGAGTAGGTGACCCGATTGCAGATTTATGGTGTCCTCGCCTTATCTTCGGACTTCACATAGCCCCAGAACGTGCCATCAGATTTTTTTCCAGTTCCACCTCCAGCTCAACCTAGTGTATATCTGGTCTGCGCATTCGTTTGTTATACGTGGCCAGGTCAAATCAGTGGTAGCGATCCGTAACCCGGAGATACTTAGCACCCCTTGTTGCACCGTTACCGTGGCCGCTACCGTGGCCAGGACTAGTGGAGCTACCGGGAACTACGGGCCGAATTCTATTGCTGTCGTCCATTAGAGGTAGAGGCTCATAATTGCCATAATTTTGTAACATTAATAAATATGCTAAATCATGCAAAATATCGCGTGAAATACACATTTTTAGGAATTAACGAAATATACTCGTAAATTTATTCACTACTTATTCAGGATTTTTCATTTAGATTGGTCTAAATACTGTATATAATCTTTCATATACCAAAGGAATGTTCTGCCTGACAAATATTAAGGTTCGTTAAAGAATTATCGAGAAGTGATAAAAACCAAAGAAAGGGCAGTGTTATTTCTAAATTGCAGTGAAATCGGGCTTGCATACCCAAGAAACCAGCGAGAGTGACGGATCACACATAACCTACCATGTTAGCAGGAAATGATGAATAAGCTGTCCCTTGTCGTATGAATTGTAAAATGTGCATATGGCATATATGTACCTACTAATTTTTTTTTCTTCTATATATAATAAGAGTTCATGGCTACCGACGGCAATGGCCATACGCATGATTGTTACGCAGATGCGTTGCCCTCCTGTCAGCCCTCCAACTGGGCCGTATTAATATGCAACAGAGATGGTATCAAATTTACTAGGTAATATCGAAAAACTAAGAAGTTAAATGCTTTTACATTTGCTACTTGTCTACATCTATAATCTATATGTATGCATAATTATCTAGCCACCTCGTTACCGTTTCACTTAGCAAAAACAGAAAAACCTGTTAAAAAGGGCTGTTAAGAATCCTTAAATGATTCCACGGCAAATATCTGTTTAGTTTCTGGGTTAACGAAAAAAATACAATTTAATGTATTCAAATAAACGTGAACATTTTATAAGATGAATATGTCGTCCTGGCTGGAATTCGGCTACGGTGGCCGTCACTATAGAGGCTAGCCAAATGCGCAGGACATATGTTTGCAGATTAAGAATACGTAAACACATGCAGTCCGACACGACCGGAGAGAAATAAGGCGCAACACCGATGGCTTCATGTACACTCCGATACACTGGTGCATAACACCGCCTTTTACGGGTTGGACCCGTATTAAAAATTTTAAACAACAATAAAAATCTTTGGTCTGTCGCGGATCGCGGGCCCAGGAGACCTCACGACTGTGGTTGACCATGCTGCCACTAGGCCGTGAGGCAGTCACACATTTTATATAATTAAATGATAAATATAAATAACCTCTTTTTAAGAGGTTTCTGCAGCATTATAGCGGAATTGGGCCGGCACGACCGGGGAGGTACCTCCCGCTCACACGATACCGGCGTAAAGTGACATCTTCGGTGTCACGTTTCGTGCGGAACTAAGTTAGTTAAACTTGTCGTATGCACGAAAGGTAGTTAAATTTATTTCATAAAAGTACTACCACAATGATTTGAGATGATTAAATTTCGACGTTCACCAAGATTTCAAATTGCCCACATAACGAGTTTATGAGAGGCGTATAATTGATGTTGGTGGTGATAAATGTGTTTATGTATATTTTCTGTGTATTTCTAGCTAATTATTAGTTATAACTCAATAAAATTTAGGGCTCACACCGCCAACGTGGGAATTAATTGACAAATTCACACGTAAGGCATTTGGATACTACATTTCCAGATTAATTTTATAATTTGCAACATATAAAATAACAGGATAAATATGTTTAGTGACTGAGGGCAGAATTTGTTTTCTCAATAGAAAACGGTGTTTCACAAAGTTTTAACTTTACTTGGATGTATGTCGTCAGTTTTACAGCAATTCCTAAGACATGGCTATTAAATGAAAGGGTTTGTTACGGGCAGTCCTACGCAGAGCGACACTTAATATGTTCCTTATATATTAAATATATTGTATATGCTCTGTGCCGGGCGGTTTCACCTATTTAAAATCTACTTTAACGGAATTATAAGCAAGAAGACACAAAAGTCTTACCTAGTTCGTTGAACTGTAGAGGTAAATGAAATAGCATCGCCAACAATGGAAGGTCCCTCCACAGAAAAAACGAAATGTTGTTAGTTATTCTAGATTGAAGAGATTGACACGCATTATACGATTCTTCTACTCTGTTGGCGTAGTCCCCAGCTCTTGGAAGATGATTTTAGAGCACCCGATCCCTAAAAAATGAGATCCCTCCGACCCATCCAACTACCGACCTATTGCGGTAACCCCTTTGTTTTCCAAAATTATGGAATCTGCAATCAACTGCCCGCGCTTGCGATACTTAGAAGATCATCAAATGATCATCTAATTTATTTACGCCCGATGGGTGGAGGCAGTTGAAACCAAGGACTCTCGATGTAGCGCAGGCCTTTGGTCGGATATGGCACAAAGCGCTCCTTTCAATGCTTTCTTCATACGGACTTCCCGAGAAATTATGCGATTGGATCATGCGGATTCTTGTCAAATCGCAGCATCAAGGTCGTGGTTGACGACGCATGCTCCACCCTGAAATTTGTCAACGCTGGTGTTTCCCAAGGCTGTGTTCTATCTCCTACGCTGTTTCTTCTGCATATCAATCGCATGCTGCAAACTAGTTACGCAATTATAGCAATGGGGATGCTTTATATACTGGCCATGCCAATATTTCCCGGGAACACGTCAACGTGTATAGGAACAAGCATGGGTCTGAAGTCGATGGTCTGTTATTCAAAGTCTCGGAATAGGGCCGACTAAATTTAATCCAATTTAACCTTATCAGACACAACTTTGCGCATTTACTGCTAAAAAGTCTCTCTTCGTGGTATCTTCTCGTATTGAAAACACCTACCTAGCTTGTGTTTAAATGTTAAATACTTGGTGTCGACATATCGAGTAACGTTCAGTTCCACGGTCATTTGGAAATGAAAGCTAAACTAGCCACATAGAAGCTGGGTGTGCACAACACGGCGAAGCAGTACTTCAATCCAGTCCATCGGCTGCAACTTTATAAGCTCCGACCGCATATAAAGTACTGCTCTCACCTGTGGACAGGGGCAGGGGAAAGATAATATTTATACAAAACCATGAAACATTTTCTTATTTTAATTGCAACAGACTACAGGATCGCAAATCTGTTCTCTACAGAAACTCTTATTATATATTCCATTACATTAGATAATAAAAAGTGTATACATCGAAGGTTCTTAAACACTTCATCCGTAATGCATGGTCGACGGTCTTGTAATGTAATGAATAAGCTTCTAGTCAGTGGAACTCGTATCTCACACCGCGGTATATCGTGCGGGTAGCGAGGGTGGCTGTAACATCACAGATTTATGTTCTCATAACGTTCCGTTCCTTCGAACGGTTTATGCGATTGATTTCAACGTGTTCCATAAATGTTATTAATAAATAATTAATCTTGGCTCTATAAGGAATGAAGGTAGTAGAGTAGGTCGTCTTGATGTTCATTAATGAGGCTCTACGCTTAGCAATGAATAAAGTTGATGAATGTGCTGAATGAAATGACTATGAGGAATTACAATTTTGTCCTGCATTAAAAATAATAAGACGATTCAATGACCATAATGAATTATGGTGACGGATCCGCCGTGGACACAATAGCCTCTGCGTTATAAGTAAAGAATTTAGTGCACACCTATTCCATAACACAGGTAAACTATTTTTTTAAAAAATAATATGTTAAGGACACAAATATAAAAGAAAACTAATGCCCAAAAAAGTACAAGAGAAGAATGGGTCTTCTTCGTTTGATGCTCTGGTCTACACATAACGTTACCGTATGATTCCTAAAAGTAAAACGTTTTTGATAATCATAATTACTACTTCCGTTGCATCTTGTAATCATAAACAAGATTAACCGTAGATATTTTTAATTTAAGTATGTCATTGAGTCCATCACAAAGAGATACAAAAAAAAAAACAAAGTATTTCGAAAATATCTCCGAAAATGTTTTGTTTGTACGCTATGCCCTATCGCGATTAACTAAAAAGGTGTCGTTAGTAATGGTTTTTGAAACATCATAAAGATGTCAAGTCGGCTGTTACCAGATTGTGGCTATCTGTGTCGTGTAATAGAGCGTGCGTAAAGCGGCCGCCATGTACCGTGCGCCCGTCCATTCTCCACCGTGATACCATTATGTTACAACGCAACGGGAGGCGCGACCAAATATTGGCCAAATTGTAGTTACTGGATTTTACCAAAAAGACACACACTAGCCACAACTTAATTCAGCTCGATAAACATATACAATTTGTAAGCAGCTTTTCATTGTTCTCAATAACTTTTTTTTCTAACGAAATATTTGTCGGTGTGAGTACTTACTGTTCCATTAATCTTAGTACATATTAAGGGGTGATGAGTAGCTGCTTAAATAAGATCCAGATTGGATGCAAGTGGCAGGGAATTGGCTTAGTCATTAACCTGTGAGTGTAGTATATGATATTATGTACGTCAGCTACCTAAAGTCTTTTTATTTAAAATTTGAAATCTGTCTGTTCTTTTTTTGGACCTGAACGCATGCTGTGGATGCGAAGAGATAACATCTTTGATGGATTACTATAAGTGTTGGTCGGGTGACGAGAGTTAAGGTTAGGGATGAACGAAAAGGGGTCCGACCTCCCACTCTCCCGCAGACGGGAGAAACGCATCCCGATATGAGAATGTTTATGATAGTTAGTTTAGCTTTTGGCCATATTGTCTGTTCTGATAAACATCATCCATGTTAGCAAGTAAATGTTGTTAGCTCTGCTAATGATGCCTTTGTTAAAACGAAGAAAATGTGATAATGATTTCATTTTTCTGTTATATATTTGTTACGCTGTATAAAAGGAAAATAATGTCATTATTATGAATGAATATTTTATTTCATTATTTGTGGGTTTATTTATTTGTAATATTCTTTCATTATTATATAGAGAGTATTCCTTATAGTCACTGTCTTCCGTCTTACCTCCCGGAAGTCAATGAAAATCGGTGTCGGTGAAGCTCAGTTCTCCGTCGCATGCCGATTGATGTCATTTCAGTGCTCCTCACGCTGCATTGCTGTGCAGATAGCGCCGCGTAGCTGTTAACTTGTTGTTTATAGAATGTTTTTTTTTTCACTACCTTTAATTATTATTTTATTTGTACTTTCTGTAGCATTATTATTTTGTTGCCTTTATCTGTATTGCAATGGTGTATTACCGAATAAAGATATTTCTATTCTCTTCTATTCTATATTATATTTAATGAAAATAGTTAAAATTTTAAAGAAGATGTTGTTTTGAATATGCCGACGTTACTTTCCTTTAATCACTTCATAAGTCACCAGACAAGCTTTGTCACGGGTTATCTTGTAATTTTTTGATAGCCATTGGTCACTTAACACTTCAAATCGTTTTGGATGGATGTTTATTTAGTTTAACTGCACATAGAGCGTTAAAAAGCATTCTACTAATCGGAAATTACTATACAATGAATAAGACACGATTTAAGTAACTGTGGGCACGCGTTTCTACACTTAAGGTACATCTTTCTACTTATTATTTCGAATTATATCATTGACATATCTCATTAATTTGGTTTTAAGATTTGTAGTGAGTTATGAGACGTTGTACGTAGACCTAGGTATAAGATATATAGATTCTCACTAGCTGTCCTGCGTGGCTTCACCCGCTTCAAATCTATCCAAGAGGGAAGATTCACTGCTTTAGAGACTACAACCTGGCTGGGGATTTTCTCGATGGATTAACAAAGTTCGCGTCAAAATATTATGTACAGACACAAAATCTTTAAGATTTGTTCTGTTAAAGGCTCTGAGGTGTCATATCCATTTCTTTTACTGGTTGACTGTATTCTTAGTATCTTAGGTTTCCTCATCGAATATTTTAAACCCTTGAGTTCTATACGTCAGCCTGTAGTGGTCATGAATCTCAACGTGTTTTCTTATGGTGCCATCGCTCTCTAACTACTACCACTACAGTGACATATCTGCAATCTTTGTATTGAGGCATACTTAAGGTAACTAAAAGGTAAGAAAAGACGAAAATATTTCATAAATAGGATTCCTACTGGTGTAGATCTGGTTTCAGATATTTATCGGGTGTACTACTCTGTTTGCTGTCATTTTACAAAATTTTCGTAAGAGTTAGTGCCATGCTACATCGCAGGAAAATATGGCCGTCACGACCTGGGAGGCACCGCTCGCTCACACACACTGCCGTAAAGTGGCAGTTATTCCAGTTAGTGCGATAAAGTCCTAAAATAGGCAGGAATTGTTGGTAGATACTAGATAACATTATCTCTATCTAACGGCCGGTTCATGTTGGAATGAAATCAATTTGGTTGTGGGTCTGGTTTATGCATAAACTGCAGTGGACTGGTATTTTAATAATTGGCGTAGCGTTTAAATGAAAGGAAGCCAAGGCACCCGGTAGCTACCGTGGCCCATGTACACCTGCATTTTTTGTATATAACGTTCTTTCCTCCTCCCGTACAATGGGCATACAATGACATACAATGGGCAAACAATGGGCGTACAATGGGTACCCACAAACAGCATGAAACGCGACAGCATAGCTGTCTATTTACGCCGGTGTCATGTAAGCTAAAAATGCAGCATGACATAGGAGGTATCCTACGAGAATTGCATCATCAACAAACAATTAACATATAATGTGATCATGTTCTACTCCACCATTTGAGCTACACATTTACACGCTTTTTTGACAAAAAAGCGCTTCGGGGCACGTCGACGGCTAGTCAACCCCTTAAGGGACCGACACCACCTCCACAGAGGGATCGTCTCGCACCATAGGACAACCCCGCCACCTCTGGGACAATGCAATGGGATGAGGTTCTCATACTGGCCCCTTACCCCGTGGTTTAAATCGTCTCCTCCTCTAGCACTTTAGCTTGCTTTCTCGTGGGATGGGTACAAAGTACAGCCTACTGGTTCAATTGACTTCACCCAAGCCTGGGTCCTACCGCCACGACAAGGGTTCAAGACAGTAGGTACCGCAACATAAGATAGCATCAGTTCACTTAATTTCATGCATAGAATTCACACAGAAATACAACAGCCACAAAATAACTAAATCACCTTGTGCTTGGTAACGACCACCCCATGATTAATAAATATATTATATAAAAATGTGTTGATTATAAATGATTTTAATATTGTATGGTTCGGTAATTGATATGGAGATAAAATATATAAATATAATAATTGATATGATTCTCATAATTTATAGTCGTTTGGTATCAGAACTGATCGGGTATATCGGCCCCCTAGTAATATTTATGCTTGATCTGCCACCGCCGTCCGCAGGAAATTTTAATTTATGCGCTTGAGATTGTGTGTTTTTATTAGAACAACAAAAACAATGTTTTTATAACGGAGAAAAAACATTGTTTTTGTTGTATTGAGGAAGTTACGTACAGTTTTTGATTAACAATATTTTTCTCGAAGTTAATTGTCTGTTAAATTTATTGAATTATTTGCGTTTCCAAATTCGGTGAGTCAAGATTTGTTTCATACGTTCTTGAGCTTGTGGAATGTTTTTACTTATATACACATTTAAATAATTGAGAGTGAATATGTAATGAAATATTTTCAGTTATCATAAATAAGTGTCTTGTGAGAAACATTGTTATTGCTGTATCGCAGCTGAACTGGTTCAGGAATTTCAATAGCTGTGTCACAGCCGAACTGGTCCAGGCATTGTAATTGCTGTATCACGGCTGGAGTGGTCCAGGCATTGTAAATGTTGTATCGCAGCTGAATTGGTCCAGGCACTGTAATTACTGTACCGCAGCTGAACTGGTCTAGGCACTGCAATTGCTGTATCGCAGCTGATCTGGTCCAGGCATTGTAATTGCTGTATTGCAGCTAAATTGGTTCAGGCGTTGTAATTGCTGTGTCGCAGCTGAATTGGTCCAGGCGTTGTAATTGCTGTGTCACAGATGATTTCGCACGAACGGGAAAGTACCACGAGCTCGCGTAATACAATGTTGCGAGTTGAAGACTCTGCCCTTACATTTCGTGTGGTTCAAAGAGTCTGCTTTTTAAATTAGCGGAGATTAGGTAAAGTCGGGAAACGCATCAGTATACCCTGTGGTCTGAATATATACGGGCGATGCTGCCAAATAGGTGATTCGGCGGTACATTTTCATTTATGCCACAGTATAAATAGAAGTCTTTAAGAACAATCATGTCTGTCTTTTTTCGAGATTTTATAGAGCAATAGAGCAAACGTCGCAAATAGAACTTGACATGTTAAGGATGTATAAAGACAACGTACCGAAACAAACCCTAGGCCGGAATCCTCAAGGAAATTTGCCGAACAATTTTCACGGCGGACTGTCACTTCAGAAACGAAAGCAATCCGCAAAAAGAGTGATTTGGTGTGTAATAATCGCAGAGCTCAAGAGTCATCGAGATGTCCACGTAGTGTAGACGCCCTCTGCCCCATCCAGAGTACACAGGTCAGGATGTCATGACATATGTCTGAACATCAAATAAGTGCACAATAAAATATACGCTTAGTAACAGTCGAGTGTGGTCGGCAGTTCGACGGCTAAGCTGCTCCTTCACGAATTTTAGCGCAAAAAGCTTACTTTCCGCTCTAAAATCACAATTAAAAGAGTAGTAGTAGTTTAAGCATTATTTCGAAATTTGCTAGTAGCTGGTGCATAAGTACATCGTTGATATTTACTGTGCCGTTTAAGTTCCCAACCTTCTATGTAGTGTAATTAAAATTATTGACTTAGTCGACTTTCTACTTCTACTCAAGTTGTTCTGGGATTCGTCGGTCGAAGTAATGAGTAACAACTTATACTGCTAGAAAGAGACAATGGTTGAAACCTGAGAACTTGTGATAATTATTTATTACACCAATTATACTATCACCAAATAAAACATGGAACAACATGACTGTATGTATTACCGTCCACCGATAAAAGTTTGAAAAAAACTGTTTCACAATCGTTTAGAGCAGTTTAGTCTTTTTTTTTTGCTTTGGTGAAAAATCTTATTTGTTTCTCTGAAGGACGTCAAGATCCGTTTTTAATTTCTTTTCATGCTGATTAGATCAGATGAGGCAGTGCTATGTTACTATGCAACTGAATCGTGCTGGTACGACCAGGGAGGACATCTTGCCCACAAAATGACATATGTGCCGTAGCGTTTCGTGTTGAGGAGGACAACATACCCGTACAACAATTATGCGGATGTTTATGGGTGTTACTTAGCAAAAGTCTGTGAGTGCATGTTTGCCCCCACATACTATAATAAAGCGTCCCAAACAGAATTTCTCATCATCATATATGTAAGTGAAGGACTTAAGTATAAGATAAACTTTTAAGCAAAAAAATATTAGATAGCGCCGCTGGTGTCGAACTTGGCAAATCGTTTATAATAATCAAAGCATCCAACACTTATATAATTATAGTTACAATAGCATTACTAAATGGAAATTTGAGATCGAAACGCTTGCGATGATGTAACAGAGGAGATAATATAGAGATCATTAATTATAGTAATATCTGTGTCCAAATATAATGCGCATAACCGTCGGTCACGCTCCGCCGACGCCCATCGCCGGACGGTGACATGGCAAAAAGCGGCAAAATCTTTCGGCCGATTTCTTCCAATTACTTCTATTAATTTATCCTATGGTCATCAATCTTATGGAAACATTAATTGACTATTTTATTTAATCAGTGTAAAGTTTGATGCGTCATCATCTTCATCACCAGTACCTGTTGTCGCAACCTGCCGTGGCAATATCTTTTATATATACTCTGTAGACGCCAAAATGGCTGCCGCGCCATTTTTGGATAAGTTCATTATGTAACTATGTTGTGTCACAAGAACTCGACCAAACGATCTATACATGTTAGTAGACTAATGTTAGAGTTTTAGAAAACTCAAAATTCTCACTCATTCTGAAAAGAATTTCAATTTTAAATTGCGTTTATCCTTTCCTGGAGGGCATGATTACGTATTTCAACAAAAATAAGGCTCCAAAGGAGGTCTACAATTTTTGTGTCTAGCCCTGAATCCGAGTTACTGCTATTCTTAAATTACTCACAAATCATACTAATTATTAACTTTACATTTTTTACTTATTGAAATTATCTGTATTACATTCAGACACTTTTAGAGTATGGTAAAGTGATGTATATTCCTTTTTGGTGTACTGGAAAATTTTCAATACCAAGGAGTACTTCAACAAGCTTCTTTACTATTTTTACTACGTCAAAATTTTAAACTACTAAAATAAACATCTTGCGTTGACGTTCAAAAGTGTACATGGATGTATAAGAACTACGGCGATATTAGGTTCGTTAGAAACTAAACTGATCTACATTATGAGATCTATTCGGTTGTTCTACAAGCGCTGTCTGGAACACATCTCGATATGTAGAAAATAAGAAGGGAGTAAGCGTGTCGTACAACACTTATCTAGATCTGAACATTCCGAGAACAGAGGACTCTGCTACCAAATATCATGACTGCCGTCTTACAAATGAGAAAATTTCGCTCTAATTATTTATGAATGTGTTATCGTCATATCTCGAGAGCTCACGACCCGGCGTCTGTGTGCACGACACGAGCAAAACCGTTGGTAATTAGCAAATGTGGCTTTCTTTGTTCTCATGGCACGTTTCGCATTGGTTTACCATCTATTTCTATATGCAAATCGAGGTGTATATTCAAGAAGAGTTGTCGATGTATCGTTAATAAAGCTCCATTACTTTCATTAAGGCTATCTGCGGACGGTAGCTGTATCGCGTCGTCCTACGTCATGCCTGCGACACGTAACGAAATTAAGAGCAGTGACGCTATCAAAAGCCGCTCATCGCTGGCCCTGCGATCTGCGCTGCTATCCGCGACTCCACTTAATTGCAAATACGAACAAATATTGATAATACGCTTTAGTCATTACACCGAGTACGGACAGCCTCCCGTATAATCCTAAATCTTGTTATGGAAATGTCTGGTACACCTAAGCATCTACAATAAATTACGTTTCAGATTATCGTATGATCCAATCGTAAATTAAGACAAGATACATAATTAAGGCGAATAAATAAAATGGTTGGCATTTCAACAGGAGCACGTTCGATTCTGCCGTCCGATATACATACCCTCCATTTTGAGCTATCAGGCCTCTTTAATAAAGTGTAGTTTGATTCGTTACATTTAATTGCGATTCAATCGCCAACAATATTGAAGGAGGCAGAAGAGTGCGGAGGTGGGACGGGACTCTTGAATGTCACGACAAGATTTTTAATTACGGGTAAGATATCATCTAAGAACTGAGCTCCCTACTATAAGTGCGACACATCGTGGTATTACACTTCAATAATTACTACGCACGAACACAGTAGGAGTATCTAAATTTAATGAGACGTTCGGTAAAGTGGTTGCCGACTACGGGTAGCCGGGTGAGCGAAGTGGCGATGTCGAATATGATCTTATGTTTATTTTCGTTCTTCTAATGTAGCCTTGCTGCCGTCCGGAGGACAATTAAAAATACAAAAAGTTCGTTTCAGACGTTCATTGTCTCTGTTATTAATAAATTCATTTTACAGAGTTGAAGTGGACGTGTATTTTATTCGCTTTAAGTGGTTTCACATTGTTTTATATTTATGTGCGGTTATTTTCGGCGGAGACATTATAATGCAGTTTGTGGGGGGAGATGTGTAACGGCTCACACTTACTCCATTAGTGATATTCGAAACCACGGGAGTGCACTCATAAATCTACTTTTCCTGTAATAACGCGAGCTTCTTGCATCCCGCTTATTGTATGATTGTTTACGGAATTTTTAGTTTCATCACTTTTTTAGTCTGCTCTTATATATTCTAATAGTTGTATTCGTACACCCAAGCTTTTGTAAGTTCACCCCATAATTAGCATTGGCTGCTGCAGTTTAAGACCGATTAGATACCGATAAAACACGTAAGGCCGAAAAATACAAATACTAAGATGAAGAGGTCTTTTGACAGGAGGTCTTGAAATATAATGTCTATTTATAATTTAGTACTTTCCCGTTTTCAATTGATAAATTGGAATGTTCTAGGATATAATCCATTTATGTGAGTAGCAGCGGACACGTCCCGAGGCTCTAGTACTGCATTTACTTTACTGCTCTGATATTTTAAAGGTAGAGCTCTTAACTTCCATATGTCCGTTTTTATAGTCTCCTCCACGCGTTATGGCCTGATGTCACGTGATGCTTGGATTTGAGCAGTTCTATGAGTAAGAGGGTAATGCATTAAAAGCATTACTCTTCGAATAATGCGGACAATGTATTCGTATTGTGAATTGTATTTTCTGGCTTTTAGTAATGTAGTTTTTATTTTCACTAAAATGGCGATACCACCGTCACATAGCCACGGCCACACCTAATAAAGGCATATATTTAGCTAATAAGTTTACTGAATATATGTGTGCCCATATCTGGTCAATGCTCATAAAATCACGGAATCTCATTTGTATTTCAAATACAATTGTTTTGGTGCCATAATGTATATCGCAGTCAGCGGTAGTTGTGATCAGATACAGAGCGATATCAGGTGATATCAGGTGATAACAGGTGATATCAGTTGATATTAGGTGATATCAGGTGATATCAGGTGATAATGACCGGGATAATATCATTTTAGCTAATACCATATCAGTAGTCTCAAAGCACACTAACCTCCAATGCAAAAAGTTCATAATTCCTATAAATCTCGTTTCATTACAAGATTTGTGACCATTTGTAACATTATGTTCATTTTTACATATTTTCACCTATACCAATGTAACTGGTTCTATAAATCAAAGACAATAGCTATATTTTATCTGTTATAATTTTGTCTCTTCTCGTTGGATCCCTCCGAATTGAATTCCATATTGGAAAATAATAGCTCTTGATATAAAGATAATTATTTAAATTTATAATTTAATCAGGC
Organism: Eumaeus atala; assembly: GCA_017140195.1. NCBI lineage: Eukaryota > Metazoa > Arthropoda > Insecta > Lepidoptera > Lycaenidae > Eumaeus > Eumaeus atala. The sequence goes on along the minus strand of JAFELO010000248.1, from coordinate 447,922 downwards.
TATCTTTGCATTATATTGAAGATAGCCTGTTATGGAGTTATAATTTAACAGTATGGGTTTGATCTTATCTAGGTATGGAGATTTTAATTTCCACTAATCGAATCTATTAATCACATTTACAAGACAATAAAGATATTGTCAATTACTTATAATAAGAAAATAATAGAACGTTGCTTAATTTAAAGTAATCATATATTTAGAAACATCTACTAAAAATTGAATAAAGATATATTTATAATTCACTTTTTAGAATAAAAAAATATTTATTTAAAAACACTTTGTAAGTCACCTACGATGTGCAACTAGAGTTCAGTTCCTAAGGACCAACATGGTTTTGAAGTAAAAAATGCACAAGAGATGAGAGCGAAGTAGGCGAGGAAAAGCGTAGAGCGTTACGCTCAGAGATGTGTTTCACACAATTTTACTCTTTTAAATTATTTTTTTAAGGAGTCAACCCCAAAAACATATAATATAAATGAACATTGTTATTTATATAAACTATTGAAAGTATCTACGTAGATTGAGATGTCCTGTACCACAAAAAAGCCTTTTTATTTTCTGTTTGTTGTCCTTTTTAAATTTTTATTTATTCTTTTTAAAACATATCGTAATGATGTTCGAGTTGTGACAACCAACTATGACTTTGGACTTTAAAGAGATCGCCCGAGTTGCTATTAAACATGATTTTCCGACTTATAAATGGATAGAAGAGGCTACGCAACAAAGTGAAACAAGATCCGCTCTGCTAATCCGACAAAAGCGAGCCTTGTTACCCTTCAAATTTATTTATAAGAAAACTCTCGGACAAGTCGTTAATACCTATAAAGTAGGGGCGAGAGAGGCACAAGCGAGTTTATAACTCACGTACCGAACTTTACTCGCCGACACATAAAATAATAGGTGTAAAAACTTACACGGGAATGTACTCAGTGAGCGAGAGGCGCGCGATGGACGGCGTGTGCTCAGCAGGGCCGGGCGCAGGCGATACTCACTCCTGCACATCCTAGCACTTACCACTATAATCGCATACCCAAAGTACACGAGAGTAGATACAATTTCATACGTCAAATGTTTATAAACCTTATTTTTTAAATGATAATTTACTTGGGCGAAACAATTGGCCAGTAACCACGCAGGATATTATAAGTTCCATAATTATCGTTATAAGCTTTTAACTGTCTACAGCTGAGCATACGCTTCTGACATGAAACGCCAAGACGTTCGATGATTTCTTACTTGAAAGACCAGCATATAACAATGACGCCTCCAGCCATGATCATAGTAGGAAAATTGCCTATGATTAAATATCATATCGGGATACATCTCTCCCATCTGTGGGAGATTTTTATTTGTAGTATAAGGTTTAGAGTAGTCGGTGTGTTTTGACGCCCACCGATGTCCATATACATCCACATCATTGTTTCAAATCACTCTTTGACACCTGTATCTAGTCACCTCTAATGGGCCACTGGTAACCAAACTACACTGTGGTTACCAAATCACACAGAACACGACATAGCTGTCACTTTATGGCGGTGTCCTGTGGGCGGGGTGTCTCTGCCCGGTCGTGCTGGGTCAACTCTTCTGCAATACTGCATGCTCCTTTGTCTTACTAAAATGCAGTGTCGGTCTCCCGTTCGACCCTAAACTAAGTCGCCCGAGGAGCTCCTAGCAATCTAATGAAGCTGTACATTATCTTTTCTTCGCTCCCCCAGCAAAAGTTCAGATCCTAAACTTTAGCTAATCCACTGTTATTAATTATATTATTAAAAATAATCATATACTGTATACTAATCAAATTTTATTAGAGGGAAAAGCATTGAAGCTCTACAGGTCCTTTTTTATATTTGACAAGTGTAAAGCCTTAGCACATTTTCGACTATCCTCAATTAGTGCACTACGCTTGATCACGATTGTGTGCAAAAATACCATTGTAAATTTATAGAAATCTGCTATATATCATAATTCAGAAGTTAAACGGAAACGCATTCTAAGATACATTTAGAAATGGTAAATGTGTAGACGCCACAGGGGCGACATGAAATTATTATCTTGCATAAATCATGTTAATGAGCACCTTTCCACCGCCTTATATTGTTTAATTCAGATATCAGTGCGGAAACAAACGTCGGTTTATCCTGCCATCTGTGGCGCATGCGCGCTCCGGTAATCGTTAACCCCGAGGTGATATTATTTTGAATATCATTGACCAATATTATTTAAATCCTTAGGCGAATGCTCTAGAGTGCTTTTCGTGTTGTATTTATAAAATATATGTCATTAATTCCCATTCGGAAAAAGAGGCCGCGGGCCTGGCGCGTGCGTACGCGCACCTTGCACTGCGTTCTGCTGTGAGCGTATAATTAATGTCTATTTTATTTAAAAATACATTGTTGTAGGCTGCATGCTTGATAAGAAAAAGTAACGAGATATTTCTACTTTTTGTTTATTTCCGATTGTTAGATAAATTATTTCTCATTATTTACCGGTTGCACGGTGGCCGATGACTTCACGACCCATTGTAAGTTAAAACTAAATGTAACAAACAGTGTTAATAATATCAACATATTCGTAAACAAAATCCCCTCAAGGTATATAGTATAGATTTTCTCAAAAATACTGAACGGATCTTCAAGCGGTTTTCACCACTGGATAGAGCGACCACCGAGGAAGCCTATAGTAGATAATTTGTTTAGGTCCAACCTGCGTTATTCGAGGCGCAGCCGGGGTAGGTAACTAATGTGGAATGTTATGACGTCTCTGGTTGGATATCGACTATGAAAGCCATCCTTACGGGGGTTAGCTGAATGCGTAGTATTATTGCGTAATATATATAGTGCACAAGTGAACGTGAAAAATATAGAAAAATAAACTAAATTTAGGTAGAGTTTGTTTTTATTTCTACTAACTTATATCCGACACAATGAAATCTCCACTACTATTACCAATTCAAAGCACAATCATAATTCGTAATTCGTAAAAACCTTAGTCACCAACGCATAATTCCGGCGAAGCCATTTTATTCACTTCACTTGTCTTATCGGCTTCGAGACACATTTACAAAATATAGCCGCGATGTCGCATAATGTCATGTCGGTGCGCCGTGGTAGTCGGCTCATATTTGCATGCGTACGGGCCTGTTATTCTCCGGTGACCGAGGTCAATCAGTGACTATGTCCCATCTATAAATTTCTTTTAATAAGACACAAATGTATCTCCCTGTTCGTTTTCGTATCGCGGCCAACACAAATTTAAATAAAACACTTATCAGATTCGACAGGTGGAGCTGCTTTTTGTGACCTTTTTTTACTTTGCTGTAGGTTAGGGATAGGAACTAATGCCTAAGTTGCGGAAGGACACTTTGTGGTATACGAAAACAATGTCAATTTATATAATTTAACAGTTTTCCAGTTATAAAATATTATTTTGTTTATAAAGACAAAAATAATTCCGTTTTTACATTTGGGGTACCTACAGAACCCTATGATAAGGTTCTCGAAAAGAAAAAACTACTACAAATAGACTAGAACATATGGATACAGGAGTATCCGTGCACATCGTTATCCGTTTTTTTCCTTTTGAAGTACGGAAAGACAAATAAAAGGTGTTCATCGAATTTTTTCTTACAATCTGATAATGAAAATCAAAAACCTTTTTCAATACTGAATTCCATAGATGAGAAGAAACTTCGTAGGGAACACCACTGAGAAGATCCACTGGTCTTCTTTGTTGATGCGTAACAAATACAATACGTTACGAAAAACTTGTTCCCAATGATGATATGAAAAATTTCCCAATGTACACAAACGACCTATACATTGTTTTTACAAATTTTCAGTATCTGTGTGAATGGATTATTTCAGGGACTCCAACTTATCATGGCGTTTAGAGCAATTCATACTCTCTAAAACTGACTATAAATCACAATCCAGTGGATTAACCAAGGTTGGGTGGATCGAGCTTTATGATCTGGTCTCGAATCTTGCTAGAAAGACTGTGCTTGGTTAATGAACATGGTGTTATTAAGGGGCTTAACTACCTGCTCAAGAATGGTATCTTGATACACTTGTGCCGATGTTTTGATACCTTTTCACAAAAGTATGACTCCGTCACTCCTTCATAGCTAACATCCCACCAAACCATCACTGAAGTCGGAGAATGTTCACATCGCACTGTATCGATTAATCGGCAAGCTTCCTTAGAGATTTGAGCACAAATACGGTCATTTTTTTTGCTCAATTGTAAAAAGAATCTCATCCGTAAACAATATTTTTTGTGACCTTCCTCTGCGTACCGCTTCAGTGGTTGTTTGGATATTACCACCCTATTCAATTCTACTTTATCAGTTAAGAAATGACCAGTGCGTCTAAAATAGGCTGCAAGTCCTAAGTCATCTCTTAAAATACGTGTCATTGTTCTAGGTACTATCTCATTTTCCCGAGATAATATTTTTTTTGGACAGGACTTCTCTGAATTCTCTCCCTTGATGCTTTGACTTTCTCTTTTTCGTACCAATACTACGCGGATGTCCATATCTCCCTATTCGTCACAAACAGGGGAAGTTTCATTTTACCTATTGATAGCTCGGTACACAAATTTTTGACTAATACCAAATATATGGAGAGTTTTAAAACTTTCATTTGGCGCCATACCTACTTTGTGTAATGTAACCACAGCGATTCTGTTCTCTTCATCACCCCTTTTCATATCGCAAAATGTTGCACAATATGTTGGTGCCAAAATGAGAAAACACAATGAACAATCGTATAAAAATGACAGATTCCAAATTCAAAAATAAAAAGTAGTAAGTATATAATATTGGTCAGCTAGTCCTTCAAATATTTAATTGAAACAGTATTTATGGCCAGGCTAAGTATATATATATATATATATATATATATATATATATATATATATATATATACACATCTTCACACCAGTCCCCTTATGAAGTAGGCAGAGTGAACGAAGCGCCACATATGTGCCGTGCCTCCTTAATATTCATAACTCGCTTCATACAAACACGGCGGTAGCGAAGTCTCTCGACACCATCTTCGGCCAGTATCCGATTTTACTCATTATGCTATGTCAGCCTTGGTCCTCCTTGATACCTACCTTCAATTTATGACAGAACAACGTCTGTCGCGACAGCTAGTTATCAATAACTTCAGCAGCTAGAAAAGGATTTACTTTGATATTTTTTACACACTTTTACTATATCATCGAAGTTTTCAAACTCAACTATATCGTTTAAGACAATGTTATACAGTAAATGTTCATCAAAGGTAATATAGAATTCTAATGGTGAAATATATATTAATTCGGCCCCGTAGTTTCGGAGCATAATCAATGCAAACCAACAATCAAATATTTCCTCTTTATAATGTAGAGAAGTATCTTCTAATGCTAATTATATAAAAAATATGATTGTATAGGTTACTTTACTTAACACTTGCTAGACTGTTTAATGTTTGAGTACGGAATATCATTATGGCGGAGAAATGGAACATACCGTGAATGCTACTTTCTCATGACGTACAAATCAGTTTAGTGTGGTAATATCCATAGTGCACTCGTATCAATATTCATTGTTTAGTAAATCAGTCAGCACCAGCGTGTGGTACTTACCGTTCACTTTACCATCAGTGTTGGCATCGTCATACTAATTTAGCAAAACACCGTCTACAAATAGGCTATGTGCAATAAATATTTAAGATCAATCTGATTGAAGTTCGCTGCTAGTTAGTTAGCAGAATACTAACGATGGCTAAACACTCGATGCTGTTCGGTTAACTCAGGGAGCGGGGAGTTTACTTTTATTTCACAATGTTCATTATGTTTCATGCACCTTTACTAATTATGCGTGTGTTCATTATTTTATGAAAAACGGTCGGTCTGAATAAGATACTTATACTGTTTTGTGTTATAAAAAAAAATGTGTTATAAAAAATGATAATTATTTTCTTTGTGACTGACAGGTCTGGTTACTATCATAAAACATTCCCGTCATGGGACTACATGGCTGAAGATATATCATGCTAGAAGATAGGGACATATCCACTTTGATTTAATCCATTTTCCTTAAACAATTAATGCTTAATACCAGCTATTAATTGAGTAATGTAATGTAAAAATTAATTAATGGAACGCATAGCGCTACCTTAAAAGTGATGACTTCGCCATTCCGCTTCGTATGGTTTGTGAGTGGCTGGTCGATCGGGGCGATGGAGTCATTCGGGCAACGTCTGCATAACCATGCGGGTGTTAATGGGAAACGACAGTTATGTCACTATAATATATGAAAAAAATTGTATACCGTAGAGAGAGAGAGAGAGAGAGAGATAGAGAGAAAATTATGGTAATAATGTACAAAGTTTCATATTTAAATAAACAAAAATATATGAAAATGCACTAAACATTCGATAACGTTCAACACCTACGTTTATGTACGACCGAAATGTGTAAGTGTTGTAGTCAATTTCCATATCAAACTCTCGCAGATAAGCACAAGGTGTAATTTACACTATGGTAGCTGATTTGTTAGACTTTGGCTACCTATCAAGCTACAAATTGTATATCTAAGATCGATACGGACGTAATGAAGAGGGCTCAGCATTTAAATACATTTGCATATTAGAATGCGCTTACCCTATCGCCTCGCTCGGCAGTGCGACTGTGCGTCCTACGGCGTGCATTAGCAGACCAACGTATTTCATATTAACACTGTATATCTATCTTTAAAAGTAATGATACTGATCTAAAAAATCAAAATCGAAACTTTGTTTAATACGATCTCACGTCTGAATCGCTAAACACATTTAAAATGAATCGCTAAAAACAGCTAGATGTTATAAATGAGTGAGAGATGAACAGTAGGATATTCTTTAAGTAACTACGATAAAATAATGTAACACTTATATACTCGTATGTTAATATGACGAGAATATATTATAAAATTTGTGAGCGATGTATTTTTTACATATTCGGAATCAGAATCTGGTATTAAATATGCTCTATGATTCTGCGAAGACAAAACATTTAGTTGTCTTTTAATGGCAATAGTCATTTAGTTGTCTTTTAATGTGTCGCAACTCCAACGCGTATATATACTTTTCTACTATTTTAAAATAAATACTTTTTTAGTTACTTTTACAAATGATTTAACAGGTATTATGAATCATTCCAAGTTCCCAGTTTAGTTTCGAAAGCGACTATAAAATAATCGTGTATACTGTAGCTACTGGCATATGTAATAATAATAACAATCTGCGGATTATGTCATAAGTAAGTCAAGCACGTTAGTTCAGGCCTGTGCTGGACTAACGCGCTGTTACAGTACTGGAACAACGGAAATATATTTCACATTTTTATCAGTTTAAGAAATTTTATATATTTCAGAAAAAATATAGCAATACATATAGCACGTACATGGATCTATAACCTAGGCGATACCTATTCGCACCCACGACCTCTGACGTAACGCGCTTCGCTTGCCCACCTAAGTTACCATTTTTTTTGTTGACGCGGGGAAACGCACTTACGCGCCTTCACCGGCCCTGGGTGGGGTCCAGTGGTGTGTGGGGCTCGCGGCACATTATAGAGCCGCAAGCCCAACACACCTATGGTGTGAGGTTCCCTTCCTTGTCCCTTGCCCCGTGCGCAAGGGCGCTGCAATCGTTTACTCTTTTGTCCCTTTACTTATAAGTGGGATACAAAGAGCGACTGCTCCTCTTACTTTTTAGTCCCTTCTTCTTATAAGAGGGGTACAAAGAGCCGCCACCTCCTCAGAGTTTTTTATGATTGCGAACTGACGAATGACATTACAAAATACACATTAATTATGCGAATACTTTTGGACGATGGTCACTTATCAGATGCCTGGTCGTGTCGTTTTCCAACTTGGCACTGTGCAACACACACTTTAATTTTCATTATTTATTAACAAGCTTTGTCTCAGAGTTTCACTCATTTAAAAGTGTATACTATTTATTTTTTTGCATAAAACTTTTGTTACAATTATTCACAACCCTATTAGTTTCATACTAATCTCCTAAGTAGATTTTGTCATTGAAGAATAAAACCATTCATACATGTTTTTTCATTTTACATATGCATATAATTATACCTAATTGATTTTTTTTTTCAAAAATTGCATTAAAATGTTGCACAGATGTTCATATTTTACTTACATGTTTATATTTTACTAAATGAATCATTATAATTATTCCCAGTCATTAAATAAACCTCCAGGTTATTTATGTCACACGCATTTGCATTTTATATTGCGATATTATACCGATATTAAAATTTATCTGGCGCACTGTTTTAATTTGAGTCCGATAGTTTAATTATATGTGACGCTTTGTTGATATTATGTTTTAGTAGAACTA
>JAFELO010000248.1:390239-439473 GCA_017140195.1 Eumaeus atala | reverse complement strand
AGTTAATTGAGACATACGACATTACCGTCTTCTATTACTTTGCGAGAATGTCTTTATTGTAGTTGTATATCTTTTGGCGCACTGTGAAAAATGATGGGAATTCTTTGTTTTGGATTATTTTTGGTTATTGTTGTCGCACACCGTCAATAAATGGACACTTTAAAGATATAGTCAACAATTTAGTTTTTTTTAAGTTACCATAATGCGTTAGAATAAAGCTTTCAATGTATTAAAAATTTTCAGAAAGATTTTTATCTCGCTACGCCAAGGAAGTATACCTTCTAACGCGTGTACAAAACTACACACTTTTTTTTAAGAGGGTAACTGAGCATTCGGAGCTTTTTCACACCGACGCCGACGATGATGAAAATTCAGGGGAAAGGAGTAGGTTGGGCAACACGTTTGCGTCACCTACATTTTTACCCTCAAACAAGTTTTATGTAAGAGTAAAAGGTATCGCCTGAAACGATCATTACAATAATCGAGGCAGATGATAACGTAATTGTCTACGAACAAAATTCATATTAAACATGCAGCAGCATCAAGCCCGTACTCCGTAGAAGGGGTAGAAAGTTACATTCTACAGGGTGTATTCATTGTGTGTATGCATTTCTCATGGCAGCTAGGTCGTAGCGATGCAGCCGATAGCGACACCAATTAATATGCAATGTCGCAGTAGCCGTAAACTAGTCACGAACATATGCCAATATGTCGGTGCCGTTAGTGCTTAGGATATTTGTTCAATTTGGTTGTATCGTTTCGTTAATAAACAGGTCTTCCCGGATACAATATAAATTGTCGTTGTATTGGAATAATATCTATTGAATTGTTATAGGACTATGAAAATGTTGGATTGTAGCTCTTGTAAAGTAAAATCATTTGGGTATGGGGCTTAGTGAATGAAATGTAATAGTAATATGTAGCAAACATATCATTTATGAATTATATTTTCTGCTTAGAAAGTGTTAAAAAGATTAACATCTTTAACGTCAGATATAACGTTTCTATCTTATAATTGTTTTTATCGAAGATCAAAAGGCTCTGCGGCGCGTCTTCGGAGCGGCCCATGTCCAGCAGTGGACTAACGTCGGCTGATTTTTTTTTTTCGGAGTTTGCGGCTGATTGGCGGCACTTGGCCAGTCCTAACAGTTCGACTGATTACGGAAGACTTTTTGTCTTCTGGTTATAGGTAGTTACGTCGGCTGAAGTGAGAACGGCGTTTTTATACATACACCGATTGACGGTTTCGGATATGTTGCGCGTATTGCGTGCAAGAATAGACTTTAAGCATCATAAGGTTTCAGTTTAGATTACAACAGGCGATCCAAGCGTGACAAAGCAGCACGATTATCCAAGAATAAAAAAAATATTATTTAATAGACAGTTTATATCAGGTTGCTTATTATATAAAACTACCAGTTCATAGGCCAACAATCAATTATTGGTTGGTTCCGGTACAGTAGACTGCGCAGACTCACGCTATACACGGCCTCGTACCTTGCTCATTTGTAACATATCATACGATTATATAACATACAGAGTTACAAAAAAAGCCTAACGCGCCATAACTTTTTATTACTTTGTGGTTGATATATTACCGTACAAATTTTGTAAATATTTTTAGGCTGTTCATATTTCAAATTGAAATTATTTATTTATTTCTAAGAAAAAGTGTAACTAGTAGCAATCTGTTAGATGTAAAGGCAACACTAAGTAGTAAGGTGTGTTAATAGAGTTAATCACAGATAATGCGTGCGGTGCGAACGCTATGGTAATGCGCTGGTATCACACATCGTCGCCGGCGCCCTCTATCGCAGCATCGGCCCTCGGCGCCGGTCCGCGGTTTTGTTATGACATTTCTTCTTTATAAACACCGACGCGGCAAAAAAAAAATCATAATTTCAATGCTGATTCAGTAAAGAATGTTATCTTTCATTCTGCACTTTGATCAATATACGTTCTTTTTGCATTAGCCACTTTGTGGCAATAATACGCTAGAGTTAGACCCGAAATTTAAGTGTTAATAAAAAGGAGTGCCTGACATTTTTTCCAAATCTTTTATCATGTCTCAATTACCTTACTTGCAGTTACTTCCTCTATGACCTGCTAGATTTGGAGAACTGCAGTTAATCTGAATGATTATTGCCTGCCTATTTAATTATCCATTTTATTATTCCTATTTATTTATGAATCATATGTTGGTACATAACTATGGTATGCTCCTTAGTGATATTTAGAAATAGCAAAATACATAAGATGAACAATGTACATATTGTAACAATTAAACATCACCGTATACGTGATTCATTATCATATTTATCCCCAGCCTTCTAGCGTAGAACCTAACATGCGAGGCGACTTGACATTATCTTTAATAGAATTTTTATAACATTAACACGTTGAACGGTGAGGAGTATTAACGGTTAAGAAAACCTGTCATGATACGCCACGGTAGATGGATGACCTACCGCAAGTCGTGGCGGCGCGGCTGTAGCTCGATTTACTGACGCAAATGCTCGCAACGCACAGCATAATAATTAGTCATTAGGAAGTAGGTAGCTGGGGGTGTAGGGGGCCTGGTGAAGGCGGCGCTCGTCTGTTTCAGCTTATCTGAAATTACATCTTTTATGGGCATCCGCGATTATTCCACTGCAGCGGCTGGCGCGGTACTGAAAACACCAGGCTACCACCGATGTTCTACACGATCCTCGCTATTGCTTTTATGAAATTGTTTTCATTTGCTTGTTGTGTTTACGGTTTTGCCCGTTGTGAATTTAAAAATAGCACATATAAAAAAATGAGGAAAATTTCGCGCAGAAAGAAATATGTCTCAAATTGATAGGAACAAGAAAAATATCAATGTCGGCTATAAGTAAGAGAAGGTCAACTACTTCGTTTTTCTATATGCTCTCCATTATCGCAGGCCCTTATTGACGAGCTGGGTGAAAATCTATTTCTACTCCGGTATACCTCCCCAATTTCCACTATTAACATGAAAATACTTTCTAGACTGCATCCGTTCTTCTGTTTTGAATGGTGGTGGCAACCCTATCGAATTCTATACATAAAATGAACTGTAATAAAATGTTTCACAAATTTGTTCAACTTGAATTTAGATACATACAACTTAATAAAATTTTCACCACTACAATTAATACGACTGTGAATACAGTAACTTATTCAAAACAATTTAAAGAAATATAATAAGCTAATATTATAATTAAAGTGTTTAATATTCAATTTAATAATTAAATTATTTAATATTCATTAGTGTATTTAACTTACAACGTATCGCCATTATAAAAATTAAACACGAATTACCCAACGCTTGCTCAGTCTCTGGGAAAACAAGTTGGATAAAATCTAATATCTGTTGTTCGAAGGCAGCGCGTATAACAACAAACGAATAACTCAGTGGAGTTAACTCGAATTCATAATCAAGTAATTTATGTGCAAGGCGAATAAATTAGCCGCTCCAACCCGCGCACCGCCCATAACTTACCCCAATAAATTGGCTGAAGCGAGCTTACTTCATTTTATCTTCTAATTTTTATATATTTTTTGTGAGTGCACACATTTGTTTGTTAGTCAAGTGATATAAGCGACTAGCCAGGACAGGCACTTAATAGTAAATGATAGTTAAATATAAATGCTGTTGCAGATGTCAATACATCTGCAACAGCAGCAAGCAAGTAGTCAATAAATCCGCTTTTGCTGTAAACTACAATGGAGTTCAAAATTAGATAACAGGCTAATTCTAATATAAATATAAAAAATGACACATGAGGATACGTTATTCCTCTTACAGTAAACTGATACATCACATTTACATGTTTTTAAGACTGGCTGTCGACGAACTGCAGTCATACCAAATACCACTCCCGAAAAATTTGAAAAGATATACTCAATGTTGTACACCTTAAGTTCACGCGAATGTTACTCACTACAATAACACTACACGCGAATGTTGCTGCTTTTATCGCGGCTTATTTACATTATTTAACAAGTCCGACGTTTTAAAAGCTTTACAGCAACCATGGTCATGGGTGGACTTCTACCATTGTCACGGGTGAGTCCAACGGTGTCCATGGTGGCTATAAAGCTGCTGAAAACTCGGGCTAGTTAAATGATGAAATAAACTTATTAGGTACGCGGTGTGAAGATGTGCCAGCATCGAGACAGCAGTGTCCGCCCACTTCACTTCGTTACGTAGGTATGCCATTCTTCCCCACCATGGTTCAAGCCTTGTCGTGGCGGTGGGGCTTCTACTAAGCCCATTTGGCCAATTGGCTCCCCCTGGGGTGAACCCAGGCGGAGCCAATTGAACCGAGGGAGATGTTTGCACCCCTCTTACAAGAAGAGGGGGCTTAAAGATCAGGAGAAGGTATAGCTCTCGGTACCCCTCTTATAAGAAGAGGGGACCTAAGAGCAACAGGAGATGGCGCTTTTGCGCACGGGGCAAGGGGCGAGGATGGGAACCTCACCCCATTGCACTGTCCCAAAGTCTTTTGGATTGTCCTGTAGTGCTGGGCATCCCCATCTGTGGAGGTGGAGCTGGTCCCTTAGGGGGCTGACTAGCCGTCGAGGTGCCCTGATGATTGTTATTCCGGGGCACCTCACCAAGGGCGGCACTGATGGCACTCGCGGTGGTTTTTGTGGGTATTCGGCACTATCATGTGCCGCGAGTTCCACACACCACTGGACCCCACCCAGGGACGGTGAAGGCGCGTAAATGCGTTTCCCCGCGTCACCAAAAAAAAAAAGGTATGCCATTTTTTATACCATATTATTTTCCTTCAATTTTCAACCTGTGATTCTTCTTAAATATTGAGTTGTAATTTATAAAAAGGGTGGCTGTGAAGCCGTTCCTGCCACACTTACAAATGTTGGGACCACATTACATCAGGATTGTGGTTCGTCCGTAATCACACAACTGAGTGGTTTCCAGTTTAGGCTATAAGTACACTCATATTTCACTGTTGTGTATTTCCCTATTTTTCGTTTTTTTTTGTAACGACTAAAAACATATACATACGTACTTAGTGTTAATTTTAATATCATCTATATTTTCTATCATTATTTTATTTTTCTTTGTTTCTGTTGTTTTGTTTGTCTATTCATTATTGTCTCTTACACTATAGGTGCTGTTATTATAATGTCGATATAAGTGTCCTAGGTACGTATATTATGTGTTATATTGTGTGTTATATAATAACAAGTATAATATAATAGTAACAGTCGGTACATTAATAAATGTGTAATGGTGTAATAATTATTGTGCCGTTAACTTAAATAATATTTGGGAGGCAGCGCTCTCGCTCTCGCTCGCCACACCTCGTGCCCGTATATCATACGGGTCGTAGGGCGGCCAGTTGCCAGTAGTAAGTTATGCCTAAATCACGCTTTTGTTTTTAATTTTTACCACTCCCACCGTTTGTATCCCCCCCTACTGTTTGTGTTAGATCGTTCAACGCGATAATTACGATAAGCGTTATAAACGCTGGCCACCAAATGAGTACCGTGTTAATGGTATACAAATAATACGAGTTGTAAAAAAATGTAATTGATATTATCTTCATCATTACCATAACGTTATCTGTCATGCTCACCATTCTCGGTCGTGTCTGTCGACCAAATATATACCACAAGGACGTCATGTAAAGGTTCCTTATCCATCTCCAGGTCTACTGTTCCATTAACACTCAGTTTCAATCATTATCAGCCTTATCGGTCCACCGCTGGACATAGGTCTCTCTTAAAGAACGCTTTGACGACCGATCTCTTGCTACTCGCATCCATCCCGGACCAGCTACTGCACGGAGATCGTCTTCCCACCTGGTGAACGATCGATCAACACTTCGTCTTCCTAAACGCGGCCTCCACTCCAGAACCTTACTGGCCCGTCTGCCACCTGCTCTTCTCGTGACCAGCCCATTGCCACTTCAGCGAGCTTATTTGTTGCGTGATATCGGATACTTTAGTTCTCTCTGCCTTATGACTTCGTTACGAATTCTGTCGGATAGAGAAACACCCAACACAACACGTTCAATAGTCCGGTGAGCTACCGCAGTCATGCGGGACCAGTCCTAAATTAATAGGCCATGTTTCGGCCCCATAGGTCATCACGAGGAGAACGCATTGGTTGAAGACTTTTGTATTCAAGCTCTGCGGCATAGGCGACGTGAGAATGTGAAGTAGCTTCCGGAATGCTGCCCAACTTAACTGAATCCTTCTATCGGCTTCCTTCTCTGATTATTTTAAGGCTTTAGTAAGATGTCACACAACACACACAACACAACAGTTAGTAAGTGTCCATGCTGTGGTCTGCGACGGTGGAATTAGCCCGGCACGGCCGGGGAGGTACCTCTCGCTCACATGATACCGCTGCAAAATGACATCTTCGATGTCGCGCTTCTTTCAGTTTGTGCCGATGATGATTAACCGATGGCCTATTGGAGGGGAGGAGAAACGCATTTGCGTAATAATTGTGCAAATGTTTATGGACGTTGGTAGTTAACAAAAGGCTTCGGTCGCTCGCTTGCCCCCCTATAACAAAAAAATTGGCAACTGATATTAATTAATGAATTTAGTATTAACATTCAATTAACTATATTTATTATTCACTTAAATAAACAAATAAACTTTATATAGTTTTTCCACGATTATTGATTTTTCAATTTACATCTACGACCGTGATGATTCATCGTCAGATCGGTCGAAACCGGTTGACTTGAATTTCCATCAAGAAGTGACAATACATTCGATCAGCTATAAACAGTAAGTAGTAGGTTTACCCAATAGATTAAATGTTGTTGATGTGTCCGTATCCACGGTCATAGTTCATATCATAGGCCTCCTCTGGATGGCAGACCTTAAAACTCATACGACGAATGCGATATTATATCTGAAACAAAGGAGGAGGAGCCTTTATGACACAACCTAAAAGTATTTTCGTCACTATTATTGTCACCTAAACATTACCAACTAAAGAAACTTGAGTGAATATGTTCATTTCACTCAGGTTGCACTGCACCAGTGTACATGTGTGTGTAATAGGTACTGAGATAGAAACACCCAGTCTTCTTATACGCTACTGAAGAGTCGACACCTATGCATATTGTAACCTCAAGGTGACATAAACTTTATTTGTGACAGCCACTTAACTGTTTTCTGCTTTTTTCTTTATTACGTCGATGTCTAGTGTCTTCGCTTTATCCAATAATGTTATTTAATACTTTCGATAGGCATATGTTACTACAATACGCTATAGTTGCAAATGAGGCCAAAAGGCAGAATTTCTGTAATTTTGTGAGTTCACTTGGGCGTTACCGACTTTTCATTAGCACGGCGGGGGTCCACTCCGGGCCCCTGAACATGCTAAACTCGTTTGCTTCTCACAGGGCCTGAGCCCTTAACTTTGTCCACACCAGGCATTCAAATTGTTGATATCAATAGGGTGTGCAATTTATTACTTCATAAAATGCTATAAGTAGTAGTAAGATGTTGTAATGCAGTTGCACAACCCGACTTGATAATTACTAACCAACTGTGTTATCAAGTTATGCAAAGGCTCACAATTATTTTGACCACAGACAGGATTACAATGTCATGATTATATCCTCAGGCACTAATCATCATCCGACTCATAAATAGCTCTTCAGATTTGATAAAGAGGTTGCTATTCTGGCTGCTATTCTGGCTGCTTTAAAAAGAGGTTGCTATTCTGGCTGCTATTCTGGCTGCTTTAAAAAGAGGTTGCTATTCTGGCTGCTTTAAAAAGAGGTTGCTATTCTGGCTGCTATTCTGGTTGCTATTCTGGCTGCTATTCTAGCTGCTTTAAAAAGAGGTTGCTATTCTGGCTGCTTTAAAATCAACTATCACTCCATCTTTTTAAACGCGTCCACAACCTCAGGTGAACGAAAAGGGATCAAACTTAGTCTCATGACGTAATGCTACGATATGTTGTTTAGCGCTCAGCTAATTTATTTAACCTTTGCGTGATATCGCCTGATTTAGGTCTGAAAAATATAAATACAAAATATAGTCAAAGTCAATAGCTAGCTGTTCATGAAACAATAGAGGCAATAATAGAATTAGCATATAGAGGTGTCACAGCGCCGGAAGCGCGGCGTAATTTGTAAGGTTTGTGATTAATAAAGTGTACTAAGTGTGACCCGAATAGGACAGATTAGCGACCACTTTATCACTTCAATACCCAGTTAACGTTGCGTGAGGGATCTCGTTTGAAACTCATAAAGAGTCCAAAGCAAAATACATTCGTAGATAACACTTCGAGCACCTCGGGGGCCTCCCACTTGCCAAGTTTTGAGCTCACGCGGGAGGGTCAGATTTAACAAGTTTAACTTGGTTATAATTGAATGGTAGCTTCATTTACGTATTTAGGCTTCATTTTAGTATGAGCCATATGTACGTAAAGCGCAGTGTTTTATATAGCATTATCATTGCAGAATTGTACCGGAATCAGAACTCTGCGGCCGGAGCAAGAGATTTTTTTCAATTTTATGAAGACGGCGGAAGTGACGGCTTCGCTGCTCCGTTTCGCGCGTTTTGTAAAATCCCATGATCAGACTAACTATTAGTGGAAAGTTGGTGGACCCACATCATCTCTGCTAGAGTGGATAATTATTAGTGTCCGCAGTTATTCCTTTATGGACTGCTACTGCTCGTTTGCTCCCCTATGCAATAAAATACTCGAAACTACCTAAAAGTACATTTGCAGCGCGATTCCCCGTTTCTTACGGATAACTTTTTGTATAATCCCTAATACGTTATTTAGACGCGGCATTGTCTTATCATCTCGGATAAGTCACGCTTCCACCATTATCCTGCCAACGGCTCACATTATAAAGGTGTTCGCCAGGATTATAGGCACTTAGAATTTACATAACATCTTCTGTCATTTGCTTATCGTTCACGTGACAAGAGTTGCGCATTATACGTGAATATATTTTGACAATTTTAGTAGGTGCCGCGGTGTGAAGCGATAGAAATATCTATGAGGGTGTAAGCGCACGGAGGGAGCTATGAGCATTTGAATAATCGCACTGCGCTCAAAGCCGGGGTATTATATGATAATAATTTCACGCGCGAGCGGCGCCCGTCCCTCTACGAGGGGAGGGGGGCTGCCCCCTATTCCTCGTCTCGCCGTATCGCCTCCAAGGAATGTGTGAAAAATTTAACCACGTTTATCGTCATACCTGCATGTTGTTTCTTATATGGGGTGCTACTTATCTATGAATATTTCGTAATATGATAATATCAATTATTTATAATGTATCGACCTCTCTATCCGACCTACCTCCGAAGTCACCTGGAAGAAGATGCTTATTAGAAAGAAAGAAACTTTGTATCAAGATATAGATACCTCCATTTCTGCAATGAAGGAATAGAAATGCTAATGGGAAAGTCCAGATTACATGATACGTGGTTCATTGCCTCAGCAATGAAACCTCCTTCATCTAGTACGTTACTATCGAAAATTAAAGACTTTCGCTTATCTATCGCAAACTGTTATAAAATATAATTAGCTCACAATAATAGCTTAATTTTCCGCACGCTGATAGTTTTGGCTTTTATTGTTTTAAATTTACAACCTGAGCACAATTTATATAATCATACAATGTTCTTGAACAGACATGAAATGGTTTCGTAATGATATCATTATTAAAATATTTCATGATATTACAGTACACTAAAAAAATTCTGGAAGATATGTCTCCTTAAAACTAAACCTATCTTATAAACTCGTATTCTGTAGAAATATTGTGTCTCCTCGCATTTCTGTATTACAGTAAAATTTTCAACAATTAAGAGAGTACTCTTGATTTTTTTTATGGAATAGGGGGCAAACGAGCAATCGGAGTCTTTTGACGACTACCGACGCCCATGAACATCCAGATAACAACTATACCGATGCGTTGCCTTCCTTCCCGCCCCCTCCCAATGGACACCTATCCAATATTATGAAGTTTCATATGAAAGGGATGAAGTGAACAATAAGATGAAGTTTACACTTCATCCTGCTGCTCGTAGTGATCGTGGTCGTGGCTCCTTGTCGATGGTGGACGTAAGTCTACAAGTCGTTGTGTCGCAGGCGGTCCTAGTTGAATGTAGCAGCGGATCCACATCGTTACTAATCTTCAAAAGAGGTCTATTTATGCAAATATTTTATCCTCATAAAAATTAATGGATCCTTCGGGATATATACTACGCGCGTGAAACCTCGTGGCATGGGTAGTGTTGTGAATGCAGTCTCTCACGCAAAAAGTTATTAGCGGTAAGTTAAATTTTGAATAACATAACAATTACTCCTGAACTGAAAAACGATAGAATCCGAAAAGTGAATGATGATGGTTCCACTGTCTCAATAAAATCATAAAAATTCAATGACAGTATGAAATGTTATCAGTTCTAATGCAATAAGCGTTTATTAGTTAGTTTTTATTGCACTACTGAACATACTTTGTATAAAAAGCGCCAGCCCTACCGATACTATATTTGTTATACATACAGTAATAAATATGATTATAAAAACATGTTGTATGGTGGCGGATCACACCGTCAGGTGTTAAGTAAAGCGGTTTTCCATTAATTTGTTCATAAAATAAACTAACGCCACGGTCCCTGAGCACGCGTGCGCTACCCCATATCATAATCACATGATTAATACCTTTCGTTATTACAATGTTAATAATTAACGAATACATTTATTATGAACGGTTATCATATATCTTACAATTAGTATGTAAGTGGCCAGTAAATTTATTTACTGTTCTGTTTGAGCAAGTTAATTTAATATGTAATTTGTTACACGTGTAATGTTTGTATAAACGATGGAATTTGTTTATGTACTCGTATACAATTGTTAGGTGAAAACACTTAACATTAAAACAGTATAATTTATAAAATCCATTTAGGGTCTAGGTAATAATAAGGAATTAACATTTTAATAGATAATATATATAAAAATTTTAACTAAGTGTACATATTATGTATACATATGTTAATATTGTATTAATTTGTTTCGAATAATTCATTATTAATATTATTACAACATTTATAAAATTCATAATTGTTCTAAATTAAAAAAAAACTTATTGCGAGTGCATAAATAATGTTGTATGTTCGGATTTTGTGTGGTACTTTACGGGTATTAGTTGTAAACATGAAAGTACCACTTCCCGGTGGTCAAGTTGAAGTTCCTAAACTTTGGCAGTTCCTGAACATCAGGGACTGTTCGTGTTCTCGGTAAAGACATAATAATACTATTATTTAACAGAATTTTAATTTTCGCTGAAAGTGGTTTTGTGTAGTGTCGTATATGTTAAAAGTAGTGTGGAATACCTTCTAATATATATGAATTTTTTCAACTAACCTTTTGAACTGACGCCACAAAGACAACTAACGTGTGTTCTTATGGTTCATAGATGTGTGCACCCATTTATGTAACGATGAATGCATCGATACGACTCAAGATACATACTAAGTATAAACGGAATAAATGCACTTCCTTCTGAACTGATAATGGATACCCTTTGTTGTTGTACTAATACACCTTAAAAATGTGAATAGCTATAAAGCTATAATTAACTACGAACTTCATGCACCAGTAAATGTAGACATTTATTTCCACACTACTTTATCTATTTGGGTACACAACCCGCCTTTATCTGTCATCATTCTCAACGTTGTAAGTGATAAACAAGACCATAGTTGCATTCGCATTAAACAACATTACAATGTAAACCGATAACTTACAGTCCTTTTTAGAATATCAAATTAGGTCCGTTTAGGACATTTCGTATCATCGCCAAGCGGGGTGACTTTACGTATTGCGTTTACTTGAAATTATTTTAATATGCTAATAAGAAAATGTGAAGTAGGATTGTATTCCGACGTTGGTAAACTCGTCGCAGACATATTCCTTAAATTAATGGTGGAGCAAGATTAGAGTACTGCTAACTGCTTTACATGAAGCGGGCTTACACGGTGAGGCTCGCTCGTTTGTTCTGAGAAACAGACAAATGAAAGCACATAATTACTAGGCCGCCCCGTTCTATACGCAACAAGGATTACAATTTACATGAAAATGCTAACAAGGACGCGTATGGCATTTTTGACTACAATATTTGAATATTCCAGCTTGTTCAAGCGGCCGGATTCCCACTGTAGCTTTTACTCAATTTGCCAATGATCGCACTTACACATTCGATTTGCAATTTGCAAGCAGAGTTTAAGTTTACTTCATGACTTGTCCATATTTAAATTGAACAGTTTCCTAACAAACCATTGACTGGATCACACGTTGACTTTGTTAAAAAATCCGATGTGCCCTGGCGTAGAATGATCCCAAGAAATGATTGTGTATTTTGTTTTTAACATTAAATAAACAAAAGGAACTGTTGCTAGTAATAATTAAAGCTCATATAATTTCAGTCAGTATCAGTAGCTAAAATTCTGAGTCCACCATTGATTAGAACGGACTGAATTATTATGTTGAATATATAAGTATTTTATCATAATTTAATCTGAAAATTGTGGCTAAGATGATTGTTGTCTTCTGCTCAAGAAGGAATATATTATGGGCCCGCAGTATTTAAACCCATTATTAATTTACCTGAACTGTAGTTACCTACCTTATAAATATAAAAGTTTACCTGAACTGTAGTTACCTACCTTATAAATATAAAAGTGCGATATCATCGGTAAAATGAGTTTTATTGCGCTGGTAAAAACACATAGTAATATAATTTGTACTGTTTTACATACAATAGGAATGTTTGGGAATAAACCCTTCAAGTTAATGTATGTGAGCTAATTAAAACATTTACAGCTAACAGACTCGGCGAGTTAGTAACAGTAGCAGTAATTAAAATGATTTATAATATTGATGATAACGTTTGTGGAGAAGTAAAAACATCACTAAATGTTACAAAATAATCTATTTTGTGGTATAAGTGGGTATTACTTATAGCCCGCAACTAGACTTGACTACTTACACACACTATTACTATTTACACAGCCTGGACTGCTGAACCAAGAATCTGAACCATTTTGTAGGTAAATTTGAAATATAAACTAGTGAGAACTGAATGGAATTCTCTGAAATCTAAAGTTCTTAAGGGTTGTAATGAAAACTTGAAATGAATAAAAAAAATCCATATTTCTACTTCATTTTTAGCCCAAATAGATTTGTAAGTTTTGTAACCAAATGCCCACGTACGTATTGTTTTAATGGTTACGGTAACCTAGCTTTTCATAAAATTATCATTTTCATTCATTCTTTTATTTCTTCCAAACGTGAAAACTCAAAACATTAACGTTATTTAATTAGCATGGGTAGGTTTAATTGTAAGGTATTGTAAAGCTTTTATAATTTAATATCCCGAAAAATGCTCTACCTATTAATAGCTTTAATAAAATGTGTCCTTTCAAAATTATACCCAACCAACAACCAACTATATCTAGTTATGAATTTAAACAACTTCTGAATAAGTAAAAGTATAAATTTTAACTATACGGTATCTTACACTTCACTGTGCTAATACAGGAGTAGGAAGCAATATATAAATATCGCTTCTTGCATTTTTAATATACAGGAAAAATATCAATGTGATGGAAAGGCAAGTATTGAATAAATGTTGCCATTTTGACGACCGGATGGCTCAGTTGGTAACGTGGCGGTTAGACCAAGTGTTACGCCAGTTACTGTCCTATGTTAACAACCGCATAGTTACTATCCCATGCGTTTACCTCCTCTTCTCCTCCCCGCCAACGTGCTACTCACAAACCTTACGAAACGCGACACCGAAAATGTCACTTCGCGCTGGTATCATGTGTGCGAGAGGTATCCCCAGGTCGTGCAGGCCTAATTCCGCTGCATTGCAACATGACACTATTCACCATCATTATCATTATCAGCCTTTATCGGTCCACTTCAGGACATGGGCCTCTTTTAATGAACGCCAAAACGACCGATCTCCTGCTACTCGCATCCATCCCGGACCGGCTACTGTATGGAGATTTTCTTCTCACCTGGTGAACGATCGACAACACTTCGTTTCCTAAACGCGGCCTCCACTCCAGAACCTCACTGGCCCATCTGCCATACCTTCTTCTGAGTGTGTGAGCAGCATTGACACCTTAGCAAACTTATTCGTCGCGTGATATCGGATATGTTAGTTCTCTGCCGCATACTTCGTTACGAATTCTGTTGGACGGAAAAACACCCAACATAGCACGTTCAATAGCCCGTTCTACCGCAAACTTGCGGACCAGTCTTCAATTAAGAGGTCATGTTTTGGCCCTGTAGGTTGTCACTGGGAGAACGCACTGGTTGAAGGCTTTCGTCTTCAAGCTCTGCGGTATAGGCGACGTGAGAATGTGACGAAGCTTACGGAATGCTGCGCAACCTAACTGTAACCTTCTATCGGCTTCCATCTCGAAGTTATATCTACCTAATTGCAATACTTGCCCCAGGTAGACACATTATTGCAATTATATAACTTTACGAGCATGGCTTACTAATATATAATATAAATCAGTAGGTTGACCCAAACTGTTTAATGAAAATGCAATCCACAGAATACGGTTTTAATTGTAGATACTACATATTGATACTTCCTGAAAAAGAAACCAGATCGCAGATATGCCTCGGATCGTTGTAGCAATAAACGTTATCTTGGTCCGCACCAATTTAATGCGCGCTTCAGCGTTTTTCTCGTCAGATATCGAAGCATAATTATAGTCAGAACACCGATTAACATCTGTCGACTATTAAATAAACTCAGATTATAAGGGTTCAATTGTGAGTAATTATTCTTATCCGTCGGACGTTCTCAAAGCCTGACTGGATCTCGACGTGTGCTCCGGCATAATTTTCTCATGATTCGCAAGCAAATCAAACCTACTCTACCCTTTTATTAAGCAGTCGCAATGCTCTGACTGCCTAATGTTCCTGTCTATCTACTGGCGATGCATGATTACGTAATCGCTCATACATCTAGACACTTGGGAGGTATTATATATTAATTACTGAACGCAATTAGTGATCAAAAATATCTGTTTACGTGTAATGTACTTAATTACCCTAATACGATTAGACTTTAAATAATTTGTAATTAATACTAATTTGTAATTAATTATAACAGATTAAACACCAAAATAAAAAATCTCTATTATATTCGTCTCGGTGACCAGAAGAAGAGAAGGTTCCTGCTAAAACAAATTAAATGCACTCCAGGATTACTCCTGTAACTAAATAAACATTTAGTTACAGTTGTCCTAAGGCCAGCATCCCGATTCATGGCATCATAATCTTCTATGGTCACAGAACTTAGCAAGCCATCAAATTTTAGCGTGATCAAGAGGTTAAAGAAGCTGACAAATTTCAGAAACGTAACTTCATTAAAAGTGGCAACCTTTTGAATAATTTCATTAAGTTGTAAGAAAATAACCCCTACTGTGTAACAATAAATTATTACTTATGAGTAGCTATCTGCTGTTTAGCAGATAGTACATCACAGTACTTGTCTACCGTACTATCTGCTGTGTCATACATACTCACAACAAACACGTATCTGCCTGTAACGTGTGATGAAGTTAGCAACAATCTGGATTAAATCCGCGATCGTTATTTTCTATTCTCCAAATTAAGAAAACAAGAATATTTTATAGCCTTTAAAACATTGAAACTAATTCTAGTAATGTCCAGCCTTAACAACTTTATGAGAATAACTTGTTGGGACGATGGAATAACACAATTAAAAGACGTCAATTATAAGCAAAAATGCTTGTTCTCTATGTGTATGCGACCGATTATATATCTATCAAAATATCGACTAGAGCTCAATTGTTGTATTGCGAAGTTCAATATCGGCTCGGCAACTTTAAAACAAAAAAAAAATAGTTTCAAATTAGTAATGTCACCCTTCGTTGGGAGAAGATTTCTACTGAAGAAACTGCCTGGGATTCACCTTGCCCCTTTTTCTGAAATGTTGAGTGAGTGAGAGTTAAGATTTGAGAATGAATTTAGAATCATATGACTCCTACTATTATATTCTGTCTAAACTCGTTACGCTTTGCTGGATAGTCTGAGTTTATAACCTTCTTCTTTCACTATGTGAAAGTGGGAGGCTCAGTTAGGCAACGGCCAACAATCCAACCCCGATTACGTGCTTGGCGGCCGTTCGAGGATGAATGACTGGAGGGAGACCAGTTTCGGGGGCGATACTATCCGCCTGCTATTGAGCAGGCGTGTCATAATGCGGAACCGACCCTAACGGGTATTTTAACAAAACGGACACAAGCGGATCGAAATATGTATAAGGAGTGAGTCCTCAAATGGCAGAATCCCTCCGGGCTGCTCTACGTACTACATGCACCAACTGTTTCGGGGACAAACGACTCAAGTGTGATAATGGAAGCCGGTACGTCCAAAGAAATGGTATGATAATGTAATTTAATCTGGTGTAGAAATCATTGGAGGTAGGATACAGACAGTATCAAGAATTGGTGTGAAGAGGAAGTGTATGCATAGCCAACCAAAAGCTCCCGACAGAAATATGCACAAAGGTTTTCTCAAGCGACTGCTTGAGAAGACACTTCCTGACATCGCGGCTCCGATACTGAGACTGGTTAAAGGGAGGGAGGGACACATTGGGAGTCCATGCCAGCTAAACGGAGCAAGTCCCGTGGAAAACATGGATCTCGCAGGCCGCGTTCGGCGATTCAACTTTAGATCACCTTAAAAAGCGGAGAGCTCAAAGAAGCGGAGTTTGTCACAGCTTCGTAAAAACGATTTTCCGGAAGGAGGGAATGATGGATGTGGAGATGCCTCTTCTTTTGACTCCTATCATAATAGAGGATCTTGGGGCAAAGCAGTTGAAATATGAGGCGGATACCCGACTCTCAGTGATAACGGAGTTCTAAGCTTACAACTGTTTCAGGCCCTATTGAGGAGGAAACCACAGAGTCAGCTTAAGATATGACGTGGACTGATGTGGTAAAAAGAAAGGCCTAGGAGAAAGGACCCAAAGCAAATGCACCATTCACAACACTCTGACCAAGAAGGATGGGGTGAACACAACCCCAAAAATTACGCTTCCTAGCTCCTCAGCCTTAGTAATTAAGCTTCGATCGGATCGTTCGGGGGCTACATAAAGCTCTGCTGAGCTTTATGTAATAGTGCTCTATTAAAATCTGAGCGTAAAATAGACCTCAAGGAGCTGGGCATTATTCCACTCAGAATTCACCAAACAGTGACTGAAGCGCGTCTTATCGAGTTAGCCAGGGTGCGGCTAGAATGTTAGCTGTTCTCACAGAGGTAGTTGATATCCACAGACCAACCGAGAAAGTAATTTGTCAGCTTGTGGGCCTAGACGATGCTGTGAAAGCAGAACGTATTGTTGCTACAGTATCGAAGTATTGAAAGTGGGCGACTGCCCCCCGGATCAAGTGTATGTGGGGGAAATTAAGAACTGTAGCAAGGGAAACGGGTCTGCTTTAGTCAGGTGTCCAGCAGCAGCAGGAAAAAAGATGGAGTCTTATTCTTCAAGAGAAAATTCCCAGACATTGCTATAGGTGCATAGGACTGGATCATGCGGCTGTTTTTTTCCTTCCTAGAGGACAGAAGTGGACTCTGTATCCGTTGTTGGTATCCTGGACATAAGGCTAATACTTATACGTAAAAGCCGAACTGTGTAGTCTGTAAGGCCGCCGTTCAGTAATCGGACCACGTGATGAGTGGAACAAGATGCAAACCACTCAAGGTACGTGGAGACAGTGATGGTCCTGTAGACTGTAATCCAAATTGGCAGACCACGACCGAAACCGAGACGACATCACAACGGCAGAGGATCTTAATTTTAACAAGCTAACGTGAACCATCACGCTGGACTACAGGACCTACTCCTACAATCTATGGCTGAGTGGAAAATATAAGTGTCTGTGGTGGCGGAACCATATTGAGTACCACCTCAGTCACACTGGGTTGCAGACGCT
Source organism: Eumaeus atala (assembly GCA_017140195.1). Taxonomy (NCBI): domain Eukaryota; kingdom Metazoa; phylum Arthropoda; class Insecta; order Lepidoptera; family Lycaenidae; genus Eumaeus; species Eumaeus atala. Next base: position 421,452 of record JAFELO010000248.1, on the reverse strand, counting down.
GATGATTCCGTCGCAATTCTGACTAATCCAACCGGCCCTACACTTGATGTCAAAGCGAAGTGTTATGGTTTGGGGTGAAATGGCAATTATTGGCGTATATTTTTCCCAAATCGTAAATTTGCGGCCTCTGACCAATTCCTTGGTGCTCTAGGGTCGCAAGTTGGGTAGCTGGCTCGCCAAATCAACGGTGTGGGGAAATCCAAGATCGACACCTAAGGGGATAGCACTAGTAAGATAGGCGCTAGCAATAAGACATATCCTACTATGGCAATCAATAGGGGGATAAAAATAGTTTATATATTATACCAGCTGTTGCATGTAAATTGTTTGAGTGGAGGGTGGAAATGGCAGTGGAGACTCTCTCGGCCCACCGCCATATTAGGTATAGGGTGTCTTCGCCCACAGTGAGGTCTGTATAGTCTCTCCGAAGATGAAGTACACGAAGTCCATCCCGTGTTGGGAAATTACTAAGCCCAACAGAGAACTGGCTTATGAGGCGACTATAATTAATCGTTGTAGTGTCCCACGTTTTGAAGAGATAGGCATTGATAAGGCAGCGGACCTACTTTGTGAAGCTTTAGAGGCAATATGTAGAGCCGCCATGCCAGGAGGTGGTAATCGATCTCCGAAACAAGCTGTGTATTGGTGGTCCGCAGATCTATCAAATCTTCAGGTTGTACCAGAAGCAGGCACCGTCCTCCTTAAGATGAAGAGAGGGATGGCCTTGATGGTTGTACGAACTTTGCTTAGGAAAGAAGATGATATTACAGCTGGCAATCGGCCAAATTCAAGAGAGAGCCTGGCAAGAGATTGTTGATAGTCTTGGTGGTGACCCCTGAAGTAAACCGAAAAAGATATATTTTGGGGAAGTGTCATCGAAGATTGGGAGGGTAGCAAGCTCATTAGCTCGATTTCTGTCCAACATAGGGAATACAGCGACGTCGTTAGGGTGCTTTATGCTTGTATTTGTATGAGCATGGTAATATACGGTGCCCCCGTTTGGGTGAATGTTTTGTGTGTGTGTGTGTGTGTGTGTGTGTGTGTGTGTGTGTGTGAGAGAGAGAGAGAGAGAGAGAGATTCGTAATAAGGCCCAGCAGCACAGAACACAGCGGTTCATTACGGTAAGGGTTATACGAGTGTACCGTACGGTTGCGGTTCGCCTGTATTTCCTGTTGCTTCACCCCAGTGAGGCAAAAGGACTTACAAGCGAACCGCTGTGGGAATGAGATGAGGACACGTGGAGATCGGACCCCGCTGGAAATCCTGGGATTTCATTTGCTAGGTCAGGGGGTTGTTGAGCGTTGTCGAGATGATACTAGACAGCGATAGTGCCTGGATGACGGTGACATCCTTCTGTGAGAATGTAATGTTTTTGAAGGAGGCTTCAGAGCGAGCTGGAGTAGAGGCCCCTTTTCTAGCCACAGCCCGTAGGAGTCTCTTTCAGCAACTCCTCTACCACCCGTAATTTCCGTAGCCAGTTATTCAGGCAGTTCCTGGCGCCTACTAAGGCCCGGGGCCTTGATGTCGTAGTTGCTCCAAGTGCTGGAGTGACCCCTTTTCATATGACCGAGCGGGTCTCTAGCTGGGTCGCAGTGAGTTTAGGTCCATGGTGGTACCATGTACCGAGCCCGAGACACCCTTCAGGCTCATCCAGGGCCGGTTGGACGGTGCGTAAAAGCATTTTCCCTGCGAAAAAAAAACATTCTAATTTTTTATATATATTTCTAAGCTGAAATAATTTATTTGAAATTATTAAAAAATAAAAAGAAACTCTTGAGTTATGGATATGGTCCTCGATTACATGCTTCAAGAAGATACTAGTCCTTGGCTAACTAAATACGAGTAGTAACAAAAAAACAAATTCTTTCATTTTCAAATTTTTTATAGCATAGAGGGAAAACGAGAAATCGGAGCCTTTTGATGACTACGGACACCCATGTACATTCGCATGATTGTAACGCAGATGAGTTGCCCTCCTATTATCCCCTACCAATGGGCCACCGGCTACTTATAAACCGCACAAAACACGATAGCGTCACTTTACGCCGGTACCAAGTGAGCGAGAGGTACTTCCCCGGTCGTGCCGGCCCAATTCCGTTGTATGGGACTACATCATAGCGATGTAGTGTAATGCACCGTGCATGGCATGCCTCCTATGCAGCATGGCACTACCTCTTCCTAAAGCTTATTTTTATTAATGATTTAAATTCGTTGCATTGTTTTTAATTATTTTTATAAAATTGCTATGAAAATAATAAATTAATTGGCTTACAAAGTCAGGTTGTCCACAAGAAGCGGTATACAGATTCTATCGTTTCAACATATTCTTTTTCACCCTAGTATAAGAGTATAAATGGCAGTACAGTGGTCCTATGAACATTTTTAATCAAGTCACTCAAACGTAACGGAGTGTTACTGTTATACTATGAGCGCGATCAAAACACGCCGCGGCGGCTCCCGGAGCTCTTGTAAAAAGCAATGTTGCGAACGCAGCGATTATAATATATTAGTTGGCCTTTAATTGCGCCGATATAATTACGACGGGCCACGGAGCATGCGTGACGATATCCCGCCCGTTCTGCCCACACCGCGCAGATATTAAGAGGAATAACTCGAGTTAACCGATCGAATGTTTTGCGATAATGAGTGGCGGCTGAGATGGAAGTGTCATTAGGAAGTCGTAACTGACGATACGTTCCCCAGTTATCTTGCGCGATGTTCATAAGAAATTTATACATTTATACATGTTGATGCGTTTTAAATTATTATTTTTATGTTGGTACGACGAGTGTTATCGAATGATTATGAAATTTCTCAATTACGCTAAGTTTTAGGCACTTCGTTTAATTTTAACGATATTTTTAAATCATGTTATGCTTTGAGCAATGATATTTATTACCAAAGTCAAACTTTGAATTTGTTGATTGCTTCATAAATTTATGCTGTAAATGCCGAATGCCGAAATCGAAATGATTGACTATTCGGCAGCCGTGTAGACTAAACTCACTAGACTTAACACCATGTATAGTAATTTATGTGACATTTTTATTTCAAATTTACATATACCAAACACAAAAATTTGGGTGTCTAATTTACTTCTATCGTAACGCAATCGAGTTCTATTATTATTTACTTTTGAAAAGTATTTAAATGCATTTAGCAACTTTTAACAATCATATAAAAAGTTAACTCAGTAAAGTCAACTCGTCTTGCATCAATGCGTTGGTGAGCTGTGTTAAGTGACATTACAAAACGGAACCAGAAGAGCAAAAGCTGATATATGATAAAAACCTCATAGTAAACATCAAATTCAAGGACAACTCAATCTACAATGTTACATATCAAAACATCTTTGTTTATGTTTTATATTTGTAAGTAATTATATTTACTCGTATAAACTAATGCGTACTAGTTTACGTAAATTTTCTCGTGGACAAGCGGTAAGTAAGTTCAACCAAAAGTCTACAACTGTGCATTTTAAGCGCGAGATCCTGCCGCGCACAACTTTGATGTGGAACCAGCTGCCACCGTCGATATTTCCGAACCGATTCTTCAAGAAAATAGCTTACTCCCATATTAAAGTACGGCAACGCGCCTGCATAACCTTGGGTCATGCGGATGTCTATGGGCGGCGGTAGTTACCACCTGCTCGTTGGCCCCTATATAATATATATCTTATAAAAAAAGCCGTGAGGTACTGGGTTCGAGTCTCGGGTCGGACCAAAGTATTATTTGCATTTTTCAATTTCTAATAACATTCCGGAGTCAGGAAGTAGGCGGTGTAACACCCCCTGGTCTCGGGGAGTACTTTAAGCCGTTGGTCCTGCGCCTAACTTCTCTCCGGGCGTGTCGGTCTGCCGTACTGTAAGAATAGGAGAATGAGGGAACAGGAAGTGCACTTGTACACTATAATATGCAGTTGGATCGCCTCTATTGAAATGGCTGCCGCCACCGAAACTTTACTAGGCCGACATTATTATAATTTAAGTGTACCTACTCATAAAACAAGACTAGAAGGTAGAGTCGTGGCCACCAAAGGACCTCAGGCATCGTGTACATACATTGTTTTGATATAACGCATAAGTTTTATAGTTGAACACAAAACTAACCAATAAGGATAAAAATTATGAATTAATTCCGATAGGCGGCACCTCTCAGACGCACTACATACTTCGTCCTGATAAGACGAAGCGACGCTGGCTTATAAATGACTCTTTATTAAACGTGAAAGCAGCGACGTCCGCTAATGGGCCGATCATGCGCTCCCATTAAAGATTATTTAATATTCAAAAGCGGCCGACTATAAATCACGAACGCCCGCCATGCCTCGTCGACTGTGCTCCGCACTTTTGTCCAAATACCCCCACGACTTGTTTTTATTAGTGCATACTATATCCTTACGCGATGCATTTAATATCAGAACGTTTTTACGTCATAATTTATGACGTAAGTTAATATACATACATAATACGTAATTGTTTTTTAGTTGTGAATGAAGCGTCGTCATTCGTCCATAAATGATGAGAATGAGAGTATTTGAATGACAATCTTAACCGTACACGCACAGACCAGCTATTGCTAGGTGTGTTGGAAACGCAGCTGCCTTGCTTACAGTACTCCATGCAGCGATCTGGATTGCAGGTCGCCTATCGTAAGGAGGGTACATTGGTGTGTATGACTGTCCCTGGACTGGTGACGGCAAAGAGAGAATGATGACGATGAAATGGTGAACGCTCATGCTAGTTTTGCTAAGCCTTTTTTACTACTATGGACGCCTCTAAACATCGACATAATTATTATGCCGAAGCGTTGCCCTCCCAAGCTCCTCCCCTCCAATGGGCTACTGGCTAGTGAGAGGCGGCAGCTAGAGCGAGAGTTAATCTTCCGGCTGTGTTGGCTGAATAGCTGTAGTAAGCAGTAGTGACATTCTGCAATGCAGCAAGTCACTACAGCTTACTATAGCTATTCGCTTCCCTCTCTACCCATCAACATACGGCGGGTATTCATGATATATTCTTATTTTTATTTGATCATTAATCTTAGAGAGAGGGCTTGATAATATTGGAAAAAAAGCTGATGATGATAACCACTTGTTAAAATAAAGAAAACAGTAATAACATCTGGCTCGTAAAAAAATTATACGTCTGCGAGTAATATTCATAAAAATGCGTATTGCAATCTTATTTTTTAGGAACAAATGGCAAAACAATAAGTCGTGCCCTTGCGCGACTGATAATAACAATAAAATAGAAAGGCGATCACGGACGCAGGGCAGCGACTGGTTCAATCAACGAGTCAGATTTATTTTTATGAAAATTGGCATAAAATCGGGTGGGTCAGCGGGGGCACAGTGGGCCCCACGAGACCGCACGCCCGCCCGTTTACTGCATATCGTTTCCTGCGACGAGACCTCGGCCCAAATATTGCCAGCGGTCATAACTTTTTATATGCACCGATGACATTGCAGGAAACGTTTTGTCTCTTTTGCTATCGTATAGAGCTGTTAATAACTATGCGGATAAATTGTGCTAATCGGTGAAAGTTGTATCGTGATTTTCATGTGTCTCTTATGTTAAACGACGCCGCCAAGTACCTATAAAATCGTACATTTAACATATAAAAATATATTAGTCTTATGTTAAAAACCTATGTAATAACTACTTAAATTACAGACACAATACAAACTATGAAATTGTGGCTTCGAAAATTAGGGGAATTCTAAAATCACACCAATATGATTGGTGTCATAGTAAAAGCGACGGGAGCAAGTGCCTCGCTAATACGAGGTGTTGATGTGTCGACTGTCGAATTGAGTTGAGTGAGTGAGTGAGTGCCGAGCTCATAAAGCTTCGCTCTATTATCGTCCAGTTCACGATGCTTCTGAAACCTTTCCTTACTCAAATTGTATTACCATTTCGTTTCGTTGTGAATACAATACTTATTGTAAATGCGACAGTCTTTATGTATGTCTATTACTCCAACCCTACAACTACCGAACGGAATTAGTAGACATTTTTTTTTATTGAATTGGGCGGCAAAGGAGCAATCGGAGTCTTTTTACGACTACCAACGCCCATGAACATCGTCATAATTACTATGCCGATGCGTTGCCCTCCATTTCCCCCCCCCCCCAATGGGCCACCGGCTGAGTAGCCGAATGCCGAGTTGTGAGTACAAACCGCAGGAAACGCGACACTGAAGGTGTCACTTTACGGCGATATTATGTGATTTGACTTAACATCCACAAAGTGAACATACATACAAAGGCTGATAATATAGAGATTTTGGCACTCCTCAAAATATGATGAGCGGACTATGATTGAGATTAAATTGCATTATAATCTAAAGTTATATAAAATGAAAAACAAAGGAAATTAAAAATCGATTTATTCGGCTGCTTTAAGCGATATAAAAGTTAGTTTCTGTTCGTAATAAACAAAATACCATAAAGTTTTACGTGTAGCATAAATCTGGAAGTTATTCCTGCGGGATCAGAATGCGAGGGACGTTAGTACTTCGGAAAACCTTTACCCCTTAGTCTTCGGCCCTTGTGATAATTTCGATCAATCCCCAAACTTTGGTTTTTCCTGGTTTATTATATTCTTATTGCTTTTACAAGTTAGAGTTACTGTTGCATACATCTGAGTCGGAAATGATCGAGCCAATTACTCACTCTGTAAGCTCAGGTACGGTGGTAGGTGTTTTTCTTCAATTTAAACATTTTGAAGGGTGAAACTTGAAAGTTTCACGGTATCAGAAATTTCCTTAGGTTAGTGGCAACTTTTGGATACGCTTCGAGACTTCGAATACTTATATTAACTATCACAGTTTGCTCATTATGCCGAAGGCTACACCCCGAATGGATGTGACAAGCGGTGTGAACGAATTCATTGCTTACGGTTGAACAATCGTATAGGGGTAACAGGAGGTACTAATTTAAAAATGAATTGTTACTATCTAAAGTACTTCCGAACTTGGAGTGTGTTTCAAAACCATTCAATGACAAACTCACCTCACCTATGATGGATGCGGCTTTTATACATAGTAGCAATTCTTGTCTTCACCGTCAACTGTCAAAAAAAAAAATTACCCATTTTAATATCTTTCAAAATTTTTAAAACGCACAGCACTCAGACTAATGCGTGCTGTGCGTTAGTTAGGTAAGCTGTGTGTAAGAGGTGGTGCCATTACTGCCTTGCAGGCGAATTGAGCTGACAGTTCAGGGACGTACGAGTGCAGAAGTACCTGCTTGTACGAGACCGCCTTGAAGTATGTGGCTGTCGCGTACAGTGCAGTATGTGACCGTGTGAGTATCCCGTGGGTAATTGAGGGTAAGGTCCCTCTGCGGATATTTATGGGCGGCGGTAGTAACTAGAACGCTCTAACTAGTCGGTTACTCCCTTATATTACAAATAAAGAAAACAGTAGTAAGTTGTGTAGCCAGCCAGATCTGATGCTTGTGCCTTGACACTAATGGACGCAAGAATATAATACCATAATAATACTATACAATTACGTTAACAGTTTTGTCACGTCGCATTCGGTTCGTATTACAAAATACTCTATTCCAAAACCCTCCGATGGCACTACAAACTCCGCGAGTAAATCGAAGTTTTCAATCTTGACGGTTATCATTTTACCAAAGCAAATCTCCCATAATATTTACCCGCACGAAAGAAGTGTTCGAATTTCATATTTATTCGCGGGAGTAAACACGTACACACCCCGGAACTGATATTATTGTGCATTCCGTATAATATTGTTTACTATTTGGCACATAATGTTTATTTTCGTCTCTCATATGAAAGGGGAGCTATAGACGTGTAAACAGGGTGAAAATTTGCCGCACTTAAGCTTGTATGAGCAAATTCTAATAACTTCTCTTGAAGAAGAATTAAAATATGTTTTCTAGACTTAATATCTTTGGTTATCATTCATCATCCATCTATTTGCTATTGATTGGATGTAGAACTTAGTTTCGTCAAAACAAAAGAGAGATTCGGTATAGTTATTATGAGAAGGAAATAAAGAAAGAAAGAAATGTTGAAACAGAAGAAAAATAATGTTTTGTTAGTAATTAGAGTTCAGTATGAACTAGAAAAAACTTCTAGAAATGATCAATTATTATCATGATGTCAAAAATTCGCAACTGTATAATTTGCTTGTTATAAAAAAGCAATTCGTAATTTTATTAGTCACAATGTTATTAATCATCTTTGATTACGCGAAGTCATAAAAACGAGTTGCGAGTTATAGAGTATAGAGTATCAAACACAGAAAAATCTTTGATATTGACATTCTCCTATAAAATATATCAAAGCCTGCAATCCATTAGAAAATAAGAATAGCGGCCGCCTCTGAGACGCGACTTCTGATAACCCATAATGCGCGGATATTTTTGCTTTGCTCATATGTCGGAAGTAATGGCTCGTATGCGCTTTCCGTTGTAACAATAAGGATATGACCACCGAGTTGAAGTTTATTTCATAATTATAAACTCTATTTAAATATGATTCATAACAAGTTGTTTCGAATTCTAAAATAATAGTTCGTGGTTTTTTACAATATTTTGATTTTTTATCAATATCATTTGCTCCAAAATTATAGCTCCACTAGTTAAGCCTTATAAAAAACTTTCACCGGTATGAGCTGATTCAATGATATATTGTAGATATAGGTGTGATTAATTTCTAATGACCATGCGACCAATTATCAAACTGTTGGTTAAACACCAATAGTTTGATAATTGAACGCAATTAGGAGATATGATTATATATACTACAATGTGAATCATGTGTATGTATGTGTGTAAATTTCGTGCTTAGACTAAATTACGATTAAAATCTAATTTGTAGTACTGCTAACGACGCAGTTTATCCGTTACAAAATAAAAGTACCTACTGTTCAGTAAGTTGGAATATCTATGACACGCCAACGACAGAAATGTAAACCATAATATATTATATTTGGCATATAAAAGTCTCGCTTATCTAAGGGGTTTGACTGGAAACGAACATAAAGGGTGATCCTCTGTGACAAATATCGTGATATACCGAGCGACAGTCGTAAGGGAAATATTTTTATAAGATGAAACATTATTATTTTTTGGGGAGTCGGGATCCGACAGTCGTATTATGAGTTTTCAATATAACCCGAACTGTTGACTGATAGTGATTACAATGCGGATTTGATATTTTATGTATCCACACTTTATGGCACGTTTCGTCGTCCAAATATATCTATTCCTTTGTTGTTACAAAAACAATGTATTATTGGAATAGCACAACAATGTTTCTGTACAGGAAACGGTGAACGATAAAACGTTAATAAAACAAATTAATGCGTTAAACCTAAAATTGGACAAGTTCAATACCGCTCGTTACCATTATTGGAAAGAGTATTAACATTGAAATCCGTCATTAAGGTCATTCCTGAAAAGTGTGTTTTATTGTTTCATACATTAGGATCAGTTTGTGTTCTAGGGGGAGCCAATCAAAACATACGAAGCATATTGATTCCCAGAAGTGTCGCTGTTAACGTAAGGCTGAAGTTGAATACATTAGCCAGCGGCGTAATGAAGTCTCGTTGGTTGTAAACAAACATCGGGGTACTGAGCGCCGTGCGAGCGGCGTGCCCCAGGGCGCGCGCGCACCCCCGCTCCGCTAACGTTTACAGGAATTCTATTTCAACGGCGTGTTAATTAAGTCGCACCTACGTTATTGAGATATCACTGGAGATGCTACTGTTGTTATTAGCTGACTAGGAGGCTTATTGCTTAATGTTTCCCTGCATGCTCCTGTCTGTATCATGTTGAGACGTTTATTGCTTCATGTGTAAATTAGTTTCTCTCGACGGTTTCGCGTTGCGTGTTTGCCGTTGCACAAGTTGTTCTCGTATCTATGTCATAAATTTCATGTAATGAATATATAAATAATGTTTAAATGATAGATTTACCAGATAAGTTGGATGTGACATAAAAGGAAATCTTATAAATGAAAAAAAAAAACTTTAAATTTTCAAGAAAATATTACCGTAGCCTTCAATTCAGTAACATCAATTAACAAATATTTCTCAATGACACAAACTAGACTCGGCATATTTAGGAAATTAACCTTTCCTTTAAAAGCTCAACTCTTTCGCTAAGTAAATACGCTTATTTGACTAATGATATATTTTTCTATTTCAATGTGGTTATTCCATGACCGCTCTGTGCTGTCGGACTTAGCCAGTGCGGCTTCATCGGTTACTATAAAACAAGTCGGTGACGGTCTAGGTCACATTGTAGTCGATAGGGGGACAGACCCTCCCTCCTTTACCGCAGATGAGAAGGATACATCTCGATAGTTATGTAAGATTAGCTGCGCTCTCACGCGCGGCAGTCAAAGTTACTATTGCCTTATCGTGGGAGCTGGAAGAGTTCGTTGAGCTGTCATAACTGGTTGAACCGTCCCACCCTTCAGTAGCAAAGTGGAGGAGGCCAGACAGGTATGTTAATGATATGTGGCACTCAGTTCGCTCTACCTATCCAATTAGATTTAGTAGTAGACATCTTGCAGAAATATTTAGTTATAAAGTTACTAAAATTATTGAAGTACTAGCAATCTGCACCAGCTTCGCTCTTGAATAACCGGCGTCAAATTATGCACTTAAACCTTCTACGCGAATAGGTCACTGGGTGAAAACCGCATGATAATCCATTTATTTGTTTATTCAAGTGTTAACATGAATTTCAATCCAGAGGTGACAATACATTCAATTCACTATAGCATGAAAATCCATTTAGTAGATTTGAAGAATATAGATCACAGATTACACAAAGACAGAAAGCTTCCGGGGCTTCGTATTATAGAAAGTATAGATAAAACATGTAATATATAGTGGAATCAAATTGTAAACAAATAAAGCAATGTAAAAAACCACAAACCAATTAAATATCTTGTTTTAATACTTTAAACTGAAGCGATGTATTTATAAACGGCTGAGGGATTAAAAATAACAATAAACATGCATACGCGGGGATGACACATCTAAATAGGACTCTTTGTATGATGGGTGTTCCACTCTGGAAAATAAACAAGATTATTAAAGAGAAGCTGTACAGAAACCACATAAAGCGTAACGCCAGCTGCCGTCCGCCACGCTTTATGATGAAAGAGGTAATCTTTTAAAAACCAGTCAGCAACTGTATCACGTTTCCTGTTATGACTTTAGTTTTTAATGGGCCTATCTTGAAATACTTTTATTATGAGGAGAAAAACTTAAGTGCCCTGTTGAGACCGTTTTAACTCTGCATTTATGGTTCTGTTTATGTATATTTGCTTTGTTTAAATATTTTTGAGCGATGCTGAAGATACACCCTAACAAAATTATCTTCCTATTTATATCATTAATGCAATCTTAATAATACTTGTTAATAAATCACTGCAAAACTACCAAATAGATTTTGATGAAATTCGACATTATCGTATCTTATGTGTCAGGATAACTGTTAAGCTGCAAACATTCAAAAAAATAGAAATGTTAGTATTTGCATGTGGTTTTATCTGTCATCCACGCAAACGAAGTTGCGGGCAATAAATCGGAGTACTTCTTGTTTCATTATACTTGGTCTCGGAATACCGTTTAAGCATGTTTTTGAAACTTTATGATATCACGACATCTAATAGCTTACTTAGAATACCCACCATGTCCGCTGCGATGCGAACTTGTAGGTTCTGTGAAAGTAGTTTCAGTGAAATAAGCAGAAGTTTAAAATATTTCTTAAACTTCCTTAGCACTAACGTGTTAAAAATGCAGGCGTACCTAATGTGTTTATAATAGCTTATCTCAAGAATTAGTTGGATCCAGAACCGTGGGGTGGCCTACGCGGGCTGCGGCTCATGCAAATGGAAAACCGGGACGAACAGGTCGTAAACTACCCGTGTCTCCTGTTTACGATAACCGTGATTTTATAAAAGTTTTATTACGCGCCCGTGGAATTTTACGTATGTCGCGGCTATGTCATTATTATATTGCTATATTCGCCACATGTCTTCGCGTTTTATAGAAATTGAAGATATAATGTGTGCCTTGAGATAATGTTGCTGTATCTATGTCAGTTTTACTCGCTCGAACACTGTTATTAATATTGAAAATTAAATTTCAGATGCTCATCATCATCAGCCAGACGACATCCACCGCTGGACACAGGCCTCCCCCGTAGAGCGGCATAGGTGACGATCACAAGCCACTTGCATCCAGCGGCTCGCTGTCACCTTAAACAAGTCTTCTGTTACATGAAGTATTGAATAATCATAACTACCAGGCATATTACATGTTCTATGTTATATAATGTTATGTGTGATTGTACGTAGAGTGCAATTACATGGTGCAAAATGTAATGTGGCAAAATGTGTGTGGGATAAAAGTTCGGCTGTGGATGCCAAATTTTAGCCGATTTGAGCAGAGTGAGCGGGAGGTATCTCCCCTGACACCTTGCGCTCTCATAATAATATAGACTTATTCTTATTTTAAAATAAATAACAAGAATAACGTTACTTAATTTTAACATTAAATAACTGTGGCTATGGATCATATTATAGTAGCAATTCTCCTTACAAGTGATTCCAAAATTTAAATTATCTATTCAGAGCATGCAGATCTAATATCTTACTCATTTCGTCCATGTCTAAAATTGGAACGTGTCGAAGTCCTTTTTTAACGGATCATAACATGGCCTATTGTCAGAAAGTGAAACAAATATGCTTAAACATTTAAGCGGTCCCTAACTTTTGTTTTGCGACACTGAATCACCAACATCTCCACTATTCCATAACTGACATATACATAGAATGTTACGCAATAAAGCTTCATGTTATTCCTTACGTGATCGGCGTCTCATGTTGGTTTTCTAAATAAAGTTCCTTGAGCTTCGAGAAAAAAACCAGGTGCCATACAAGGCGGTGCTCCTTCTCTTAATTAGACTCGGTTAGTGACTATTGTGTTGCCAAAACAAGAAAAATTGCATATTTTGAATATGCTCACGTGTGGCTCACTTTGTGTGTGACCTTAGAGCTCTGTATACTAACGATAAGAAAATAAAAATAGTTATTTAAATATTAAATCCTAATGCATGAATGTTTTAAGTCTTTGTATTCAAAGCTGTGACTGCAATCTTATTGTTATATATTTTAAATCACCAGTATTATGAATGCAAACGTTTATCTTACATGCAGTCTTACATGCGTTATCACTAAGACCAGCCTTTATTCGTCTATTGCTGATCATAAGCCAAAGAACCCATCGCTGTCTATTGCTAGATTGGTTAATCAATCAATAGTTAGGTAACTATTGAAATATACTTATATATTATATATATTTATATCATTTATTATTATTATAAGACAGTACTTATTTTCTACAAAATATGATTGTTATCTATAGCTATACAAAAAGTCCGTGTCAGACAGCGCACAGACGAAAGTACTGCTATGTTGGGTGCTTCTCTGTTCGACAGACTTCCTAAAGAAGACATAAGGCAGAGAACTAAAGTATCCGATATCACGCGACGAATAATATCGCTGAAGTTGCAATGGGCTCGTCGCACACTCAGAAGAACCGATGGCAGATGGGCCAGTAGTAGTTCTGGAGTGGAGGCCGCGTTTAGGAAAGAACCAACAGAGAGAAACACCCAACATGGCACGTTCAATAGCCCGTTAAGCTACCGCAAACTTGCGGACCAGTCCTAAATAAAGGAGCCATGTTTCGGCCCCATAGGATCATGGTGAACACGCATTGGTTGAAAACTTTTGTCTTCAAGTTCTGCGGTACAGGCGGCGTCAGAATTTGACGAAGCTTCCGGAATGCTGCACAACCCAAATGAATTCTACTATCGGCTTCCTTCTTGAAGTTATATCTACCTAATTGCAATTGTTACTCGAGGTAGACGTAGTTGTCTACGACTTCGAGAATAGCACCAACGACTTGACCGGCCTAGGGAGAACGTGTTTGTCATGACCTTTGTCTCGTCCAAGTTCATCCTTAGGCCAATACGTCGGGAGCATTAATGTAGGCTGTGCAACATTTCCTGCAAACTCTCCAACGATTCGGCTAGCAACGATATCGTCGGCGAGACGAAGACGTGAGAGGTACTCGCCGTTAATATTTATGCCACATTCTGACATTCATATTTTAAAGTCTTAAGGAAGTCCTCCAAAGCATTATTGAGCAGTTTCGGGGAAATGACATCTCCCTGTCGCACTCCTCGATGCCCAGGTGTTAATGGAGTCCAATGCTTTTTTATAGTCCACAAATTTCTTTATCTAGCAGAAATGTATTCTTTTTGCAAAAATATTTTTTCGAGAGACTAGGGCAGCCGTCAAATTCATTTTGATCGCGACAAGTTTTCAACAGGCAGTGCAATCAGTTATGTTAATTTGTCCGCTCATAATAATAACCTGGATCGTACCTGCGTCGTTGTCATTATTGACGCTAATGTTGTCTTTTATAGAGCATTGTGCAGTAATATGGGCGTAGAAAAAGAAAGTTAGAGCTGTGCCTAAAAATACGCTTTTTGCAAATTTATAAAATTTATAGAATCTTTCACAGAAATCACGGAGAGAAAAGTAATGTGCACATGTAGGTATGCATAGCGCAGTACAGTCGCCCGTATTTGATTGATTTTGAAAGTTTGACATATATCTATCGATTAATTTAGCTACTAGTTTTGACATAGGTACATACTTCGACTAAGTTTTAATAGTACTTTAACAAACAGGCATCCTTTTATTGGTGGGTATACAAGAAGCATCTTGCTCGTTCCTTCTCACCGTTGTTTCTAAACCTGCCCTCGCTAATGTGGAGTAATGGCTTTGACTGACGTAACAATAATGAAACATATCTAAATTATACTTTAAAACTAATTTCTCAATCAGAACTCAACGTGCATAACATAAAACCACCAGGATACGTTTCAAATGTTTTTTATGTTACAGCACATGTCACCTCATTAAAAAACTAACCATTTCCAGTTCATATTATAAGTTAATTTGGTTGTGTGAAAACAGTTTTATAACGGGGAGCGGAGGAAATTATGAGTTGTGTGTTTTAGGCTTCTTCAACTAATAAACACGTCTTAATTCCTCATTTAATAGCGTTCTATTAGAATAAAAATTGGTTATGGTACGCCTGTATTTATTTATGTTTCTTTAATTTATAGAGTAGGCGCGCGAGCGTGACGCGTGCAGCTCGCGCCCGATACCGACGCGCATATGACAGCCCGTTGATGGTTATATTCCTCAGACGATTTATGACGTTGTAAGTTCCTCACGTGCAGTTAATATTCTTACAGATTCATAAATACGAGTGATTTTATTCTGATGTCTTACAAGACACCGATGACACGTATAATTGTTCCAACAGAAAAAAATATTTCACTCAAACAGATTTATGGCGCTTTTGACAATATTTTGAAAGGGTTATAACAGTTTAAAATGAAACGTCGTTATTATATCATTTCAAATAGATCACTTTTCACCCTCTTTATCAATACTTTTATCATATATTTATGTGTTGTGACATATACTACACACAACAAAAATATTATTTGTACATATTTCCAAGCTTTTTTCTTTTTTTTTTTTGTTGACGCGGGGAAACGCATTTACGCGCTTTCACTGGCCCTGGGTGGGGTCTAGTGGTGTGTGGGGCTCGAGGCACATTATATAGTGCCGAATACCCACAAAAACCACCGCGAGTGCCACCAGTGCCGTCTTTGATAAGGTGCCCCGGAACAACAAATCATCAGGGCACCTCGACGGCAAGTCAGCCCCCGAAGAGACCGACGCCACCTCCACAGATGGGGTTGTCCCGCACCACAGGAAAACCCCACCGTCTTTGGGACAGTGCAATGGGGTGAGGTTCCCATTCTCGCCCCTTGCCTCGTGCGCAAATGCGCCGCCAATTTTGCTCTTTTGTCCCCTCTTCTTATAAGAGGGGTACAAAGAGCGGCACCTCCTCCTGCTCATTATTCCCCTCTTCTTATAGGAGGGGTACTAAGAGCCGCCACCTCCTCGGCTCAATTGGCTTCGCCCAAGGTGTCTCGGATAACCCCAGGCTACTGAGCCCCACCGCCATGACAAGGGTTGAACCATGGTGGGGTAGAAATAAATAAACGAGAAAATTCTTAGATATTATTTTTTACCCACAGCAAACTGTTATGCACACAGGTAATACTAACTATTATGCACACAGGTAAATACACAAAATTTTTTCCTTCTTTTTTAATTTTTATCACAATGTGGCGCATACTAAGAATTTGAATATTTACAGAATTGAGCACATAAAACGTTTCACTTTCATACTTCATGGAAGGTGGCGATCTCAATTAAAAACGATACTTTTCGCAAACATTAAATAACCCTCGTAATTGTTGTTTCAATACTTTATTGCCCATATAAACACATAAAAGTGATATGAGAACAAAAGCTGAATATTGTGTTGAAATCACAAATTATTGCACTGATGAAAACTCAGTTATTTTTGGCGTTTTTTCGCTTGCTTTGAACGTTAATGTGGTGTTTGAGCGAATTAAAATTATGCTTTGTTTTACCGAAACTGACATCGGTCCTTATTACGATTGACTGCTGCCGCGACTGCGTCTACTACGGTCCCTGGAGTTGACCCGGGGAAACTAGAGCTTTAAGCTCCATGCTACGGGGGTCTACCACGATCTGTAAAAGACGGGTGTGTCATTGGGGGGAGGGGGGCATATAGACATGGAAAATTGTAGCCGCTGTCGGAGTCGTCAGCCTGCAAAGAGCGCACCTGGACTGTGAGACCGCTGGTTACCCGGCGGATGCCCAGCAGGAGACGACCAGCGGCTGAGGTGTGCGTAACTCTCATGCAGTGTTAGGTGACTTTAAAACAGGGCGACTGGGGAAAGATATAGGAATTGGCGGAGAGAGATCGCCCGTTTACACTGTGGCAATAAAAAGTACATCTCCATACCAGTGAACCTTCTTTTGACGCGGGGAAACGCATTTACGTGCCTTCACTGGCCTTATGTGGGTTCCAGTGGTAGTGGGTGTGGCTCGCGGTACATTATAGTGTCGAATAACCACAAAAACCACATTGAGTACCATCGGCCCCGTCTTTGATGAGGTGTACCGGAACAACAAATCATCAAGACACCTCGACGGCTATTCAGTCCCCTAAGGGACCGATGCCTCCTCCACAGAAGGGTTCCCCACACCAGAAGACAAACACTCCAACTTTGAGACAGCGCAATGGGGTGAGGTTCTTATTCTCGCTCCTTGACCCGTGCGCAAAAACGCCTCCTCCTCTTCCTCTTTTGTCCCCTTTTCTAATAAGAGGAGTAGAAAGAGCGTATCCTCTCATTGCTCTTTTTTCCCCTCTTCTTAAAAGAGGAGTACAAACAGCGCATCCTCTTATTGTTCTTTTGTCCCCTCTTCTTGTAAGAGGGGTGCGAAGAGCATCTCCTTCAATTCAATTGGATTCGCCTGGGTTCACCCCGGTCTACTGAGCCTCACCGCCTTGGCCACGCGACAAAGCTTGAACTTTTGAACAGTGAACGTTGACATAAATGCTGAGCGATACCTGTCTTTAAAATACATCAGGATTGAGGGCTCTCCCATCCCCCGACGACTGACTGGCGGCCCATGGGCGGTAACTAGTATAGTGGTAGAACGTTAGCTGCAGAATACTTACATCTTGTTTGTACATTAAAGCAAAGGATGAAGGATGGGAGCGCATCACCATCATCATCTTGCTGGTATAGGTTTGCTGCTGGTGTAACTATACAACTATACAAATGAGCGGACTCACCTCCATTGCAATAAAACACGTATACTTACCCCACGTACACGTACTCACATTCATAATTCAGCACAAATATTTCACTACACATCAAATACCATGAGAGTAATTTATGTGTACATTATCAATACAGATTGCGTTCATATCCAAAGATAAATCCTCGGATATGGGATCAAAAATCTAAAGAGAGATCGTGAACGCCGTTTAGGCCGACAAAATATATTTCATATCGCATAATGGAGAATTTACAAGCTGTCTGAGTGAAATGACTCCCAAAGGTGACCGTGGCCCGGTCGACGGTTCACATGTATAAGTCTGCATCTAAAAATAAGAAACAACATTATATAACGCGAACCAAGTGATGCTTAGAATTGAAATTTATAAGAATTTCGATGTGTTGTACGCGGAATATTTTTAAAGTTTAAGTTCTTTAAATAAAGCTACGAATTTTTCATGAAGGATCAGGGATTACTGATAGGTATATTAGTATGAATATTGTTACACATGACTATAGTGTGTTTTCTTATATTATTCCGGAATACATAATCTTTTTTCAAGCTTCGAAACCTAAGCTTTTACCGTGTCGGTGTTCATTAAAATAAGTCCATTATTCCGTAGTTGTTTCCATCTTGTAAAATTTTAAGTACCTAGATTTAGTGTATTTGAATTGTTGATCAGATATGATGATGTTCCTATCAAGGAAAAAATATTGCTACTTATAGAAGCACTTTCATTTTTATACTTAATGGAGGCAAAGGGGAAGTCGGATATATGTTTGTTATAATATAGTCACAAGCCGCAAGAAACAAGTCAGCACCATTTGGGCGAGTAGTACAAAACCCACGCTTTGTCGATCCCATTGGACTGAAATGCAACGATTCCAAAGTGCTTATAAAAATAACAACCGCAGCACATATTCACGCCAGCTGCCTAACGGGGTAGGTAGAGCGAACGGAGTGCCTCAAATCAAGATTCTTGAATACATGCCTGGCCTCCTCCACAATCATTACTCTCTTCATAAAGACACGCCGGTGGGGACGACTTTTGACATCACCTTCGGGCAGTACTCGATCGATCAGATATCGATAGATCGATGATCAGTATGTCAGTCTTGGTCTTCCTCGGATGTAGATATACATCCTTCCACATTCGTATTGTATATTTAGATATTTTTCGCAACGACCCATGTCGACCGCGTTTATTCTACACTCATGCACTTTCTTAAAAAAAATTAATGGAAAAATATTCGTCTCAAAAAAAAATATTCATAGCGGCCGTTATACACGAAGGGCGTCTCAGCAAAAATGTTCCTCGAGCGTCCAGCGTCCGCGTAGCCAACATTATTATTTATGACCTCTACAAAGTACATTTATAACAATATTACGGCTGACCGCGCCCGCCCTCCAAAAATGATTTTCCTATTTTCTGAAGATTGCAGGTGTATTATATTTCATGATGGTTATTTATGGCGAGACTTTTATTACAAATGCGTGCAATGTCTCTATTCCGTATTTTATTGGCAAAATGTTTGATTGACGATGTTTTACCATAGACAGAGCACACAGGGTAATGAAGAATTATAGCGTCATTAATTTTTGCTATATAATACGAAACAGTCACAAAATAGGTCAATTAATATCTTAGAATGGGCATGGCTGGAACGGAAGGACTGGAGGGGAAATGGCATACGACAGAACAGTGAAACACTCATTGGATCGTATTTGTATAGTGGAATGCTAGTAGTAGTTGCTAGTAAGAGGTGTAGTGTTATTTCTGCTCTGCACACGAATCGGGCTCGCAAGAGTGGGTAGCGGGATGGTGCCGCCTAAGACACGGGTAAAGCTTTTAGTCGTAGTTCGGCGTCTACGATTATAGTCTCAGATTTCATTCAGCCATCTATTAAGAATAAAATATTTGTACTAGAGAAAGGTGGCAGAGAGATCAACGAGTAATTAGTGACATTTGGTGACTACCAGAGCCCATTAACATCCTCATGTTTAGTGGCCATGAAGATGTGTTGCCCCTCTTTTCTAGTTTCCCTAATGGGCCATGGGCTACTCACAAAGTAAAGTAGTAAACTATTGCACAACTGAGTTGTCCCCCGAGATCATACGCCTAAAGCAAAAATGACATTTCACACCTCTAATTAGTTTTTGTTCAGATTCAAATTCCCCGTTCTTTTTTCAAATAAGAATAAAAAAGACGCAAAAGTGTATAAAAATATCCCATTGTCTTATACCCTTCAACAATTTATAATTTGGGAAACGGCCGGGAATTCCCTATGGATGGATATATCCGTCGAGCACTGGCACCCGCACGCCGCACCCCTGGTGTCGGCCAAGTCCGAGACGTTACGAGGCACGCGGGAGCTAGCCGTCGCTCAACTCTGTCCATGACCAATAATCGTAAATTATCTTTGTGCCAATAATACATTTGGGTACTGGCAGTAGACATATTATAGCAGATTATTTTAATTGTAGACTTAAACTGTGTCGCTTATTTAAAACTGCGGGACTATGCACTTTTAGAATTTCTTTTTTGTTTTTCCCGTTGATTTGTTGATTGATGAAGGGGTAGCATATCTTCATAGGTATGTGGTGGCCCTTGTAGATACTGGAGACACATTCCACAGGTGAGTTTGTTGCCTAAGTCCGTGCTCTATCAAATTGATTACGTGATTCGTGTACGTACAAAAAAGTTAATATCAGCAAACTCTATAATTTCAATTATATTGGTGATGTCCTCACGTCGAATCTTTATACTTATTTTAGGTGAAGTACCTACGTAACGTATACATTAGGCTGCTACGAGGTCTAAGTTTGTTTGTTTTTTCAATTTCTAGTAACAGATCAGATTTCCGATGTTGGCGGTGTCACACTTTCGTGCCTCGAAGGCCACGTTTAGCCGCCAGTACTGCGCCTGATAGAACTCCGGTTGTTGCGGACTACCTTCACGTCAGAATAGGAGAACCTTTGTTCCTTTGAACAGAATCGTGATTTGTTCTATTCATATTTTACTGCGAATGCATTAGCCTATAATATAACAATAATATATAGTGACGTCGGTGTTAATAACCCTTTTTTTAAGTGTTAAAACCCCGTGCAACCGCAGACTGATTGGCGACAGCAAAAAATATCATATTGCCGCTTTTGGTGATACTAGGTTAACACTTGGGGTGGAACTGTAATTAACAAGAGGAAGCGGAAGGACTATGTCTGTATCTTCCTTTCTCTATCATAACATATACATAATGTGTAAATACACAGACAATTTATTAAGAGGATGAAATAGATGTTGAAAGCTTGTATGAAAACTTACGCCGATGAAACCGCGGGGCTGTATTAGTGAATATATAAAAACTGAAGTCTAGATCGGCCTATCTTGTATTACTCTACAGGTTTCTGAGTGTAGGTATAACAATTTTTATGCATCATGCGAAAGGTATTTTGCATGTACACATATCGATTTGTGTGGTGTGCAAAAATGAACTTTAAGTAGTTATTATGACATTTCAAATCCCGTACACACTTTGAACAGGAGCATGGATATAGTAATTAGTATTTAAGCGACATGCAATCCACCTACATACATTTGTCTTGATACCGAATATAATTTCAATATGACTATTACCTAAGAGCGATATTGAAAATATATTAGGTACCTACCTGATGATAACTTTTTTTTTGTGGTCGCGGGGAAACGCATGTACGTGCCTTCACTGGCCCTGGGCGGTCCAATGGTGTGTGAGGCTCGTAGCATATCAGAGTGTCGAATGCTCACAAAGTCACCGCGAGTGCCATCAGTGCCGCCTTTGGTGAGGTGCCCCGGAACAACAAATCATCAAGGCACTTCGACGGCTCGTCAGCTCTCTAAGGGATTGACACCACCTGTGTAGGAGCCACAGATGGATTTATCTCGCACCTCCCACAGAATTTAGGACAGTACAATGGGGTGAGATTCCCATCCTCACCCCTTGCACCGTGTGCAAAAGCGCCGCCTCCCATTGCTCTTCTGTCCCCTCTTCTTATAAGAGGGGTACAAGGAGTGGCACCTCATCCTGCTCTTTAGTCCCTTCTTTTCATAAGAGGGGTCGAAAGAGCTGTCCGCTCCTTGGTTCAATTGGCTTCGCCCAAGGGGTCTCGATTCACCCCAGGCTACTGAGCCCCACCGCCACGACAAGGCTTGAACCATGGCGGGGACCTGATACATACCAACCTCATTCATACCTAAGCGTAAAAAAATCGATTTACTTAAAACTATTTTATTTTTAAATGTTTAAATTAATCCGTATAAACTAAGTCAACCCAATTTTTAAAACTGCAAACATCACCAGGTCGTTTGGATAACATAATGAGCCACGGAAACTACACACCTGCATGTAAACGTAATCGAGTAACACAACTCCTATACATCCCTCTTGTGCAGTCGTATCAAAAGGTTTTAACGTCTGGCCTATCTTACAACATAAAACAATACTAAATAAATTGCCATAGTAATATTTAATCCGAATGGACTATTAGTATAATGCGTCTCGAGTCTAAGGGTCTATAAATTATTTTATCATTATTACGGTGACTCGGACACGGGCTTATTATCTTAACTGAACCAATAGGATGCTTTCTTAAAACAAATATCTCAAAGCATCGGTCGCCTATCGTTTATTTTTACCTGAAGCCAGCGATCCTGCGCATCTCTCCCTATTAAATTTTGTTTGCATTTATTTTAAAGGTGCGACGCTCGAGGAGACGCGGTATGTGAAAAATTACACCTCACTCCAATATTTATGGCTGATATTCGGCAGCGGTTCCTTTGTGTGACGAGGGTGTATAAATAACAACTCTTATCGCGTGGGAGTCTAACCCTTAAATTGGATATATTTTAATTATTTATTGACACAATTAAATCGTACACGTCTAACCTTATTTGGAATCGTCTAAGAAAAAAATACGAATAAATTATTTTATTGTTTCGACCCATTTAATACACGTTGAATAAAACAGGTCAACCATGAGTCGGTTGACTTGCGGGCTCCAGGCCAATAATGTTGAAAAGGCGAAAGCGCTTTGTTTTTCTATAAACATCTAATTATTCTACTTTTCTTTTTCTTAGATGTTGCTACAGATATATTCCAAAACAGGGCGTTATGAGTGTAGTGTGAATTATACTATACAAATAATTCCCTTTTTTACCTTCAGAGTAGTAGTATGACTAGGCATACCTTAAACAGAATTCACTGAATCACAACTCACTACAAAGAATGCGTACTTTAAATGTGTACAGTTCAAGTGTTTCGTGGCAATTAAAAATATTTTTAGCATCGCCTGTTTCACTGCTATTGATTGAACAATTTAAATAAAAACTTTTTATTTGGTAACGTATCCTCGAGTTCGCTCTTAATCTCTATTTCTTCAACCTAGCGTCATAAACATTTCAGCTTTATCTTACCGTTTACCTTTAGTTTTAAATAAATAAATTATCGCCGGCAAGAGTAACGTTGGTTATTTTTATCTATAATCGCGGAGTATGACCATAAATTAGTTCTATATTTAAAAGCACGTTGTTTTGCATACAGACAAGCCGTCTGCACATGCGTGCGACATCAATCTCAATTCTGAAATATTTTTCCGTCTGCGACACGTAGCTCGGCTGTGCGATGTTTGGATTGCATTACACTTTTTTTCTAAACAGTTTTAAATAATATTTTACGTGTAATTTTGTTTTAGAAACGACCAAGAACATTATGAGTGTCCGTGTCCTAGTGAAATATTTTCTAGTAAAAAACTTTCCTGAGAAAAGGCCGCAGCCGAATGGGCAAAGTAAATAAACGTCGCGTCCACCAGAAAATATGAGGATATTAATTAGTTCTTCCTCTCAGGCTGCTGCAGCCTCAGGTTCAAAGGGTTCCCCCATACCAAGACACCACCTCAATATTCTAAACATTTGCCGAACAGTAGTTAAATAGATAATGATGACGGTCATCTTTTCCTTTTATGGCATAAGGGGGAAAACGAGTCACTTCGTCTGTGTAGATAGATGGGCTTACTTTACAAAGACTTGCAGCGCTCCGCAGTTTTAGCTTGACGAGTGAAATAACTTTTATTTCTTTTTACTTAAATTAAAATATATTTATAATGGAGTCTGACGTTTCAAATTTTGAAAATAACGATTTCATACACAATTTCAACCTTTACTTTTACAACTTGGGAAGAATTACTAAAAACACTGAAATATGTATTTATTAATAATTTTAATATCGTACAGAGTTATTGATCAATAATAAAGTTTCTAGCACTCAAAGTGACGGTTTCCTTACAATTTCAATGAAAAAGAAAAAAAAAAACGAAACCGATGGACAAGTGATTACCGACGTCCACAGACAGCTGCAATACCAGAAGAAAAGCGTATCCAAATATAAAGTTTAATAAGAGGTCATGCTGCATAGGAGGAGGTAACATCATGCATGCACGCTACATCCTATGCAACGGAATTGGGCCTGCACGACCGGGGAGGTACCTCTCACTCACTTGATACCGCCGTAAGGTGACAATTACGGTGTCGCGTTTCGTATGGTTTGTGAGTAGCCGGTGGCCCATTGGTGGGGACGTGAAAAAGAGGGCAACGCATCGGCATAATTATGCTGATGCACATGAGCTTCGGTAGTCGTTGTACGGCTCTGATTTCTCGGTTGTCCCCCTATACTATTAAAAAAAAGATAAAAGTTACAACCTTGACAATAAAATGTTATAGAAATACATTTTCTTGTCAATATTCATATATTTGAATGAGCACACATACACACCATTGATCGTCCGACACTCAAACTGTATTTAGGAGGGTGAAATGATTGACAGAGTCAATATATTTAATTCTGCGGCTTATTGAGGAGTCGACGAGATGTCAATAACGCGCCGCGGCGCACTTCCACGTACAAGTGCTCGCTGCTCTGTCGACGCGTCGAGAACTCTTCGCGCGTCTCTCGTATTGCACTTCATTTGTTTCATTTCTAGTCCTCGCTTACGGTTCATCTAACTTCTGACTGCACTCACGCTCCCCTGTTACGGTTGTGTGCTCAATATCGGTTTGCCTTATAGAATGAGAATATTTTAATTATTTAGTCCATACTGATGTACGGATTAGCCACGTACGTTCCCATGTTTTGAGACCTTCTCTCGTTCACATAGTGCCACCTTAATGCGGTTTGTGAGTGGCCGGAGATCCGTCGACGACACATCTGTATATGCGGAAGTCAATGTGCGCCGATAGTCACCAAATTTACATAATACCGCCATAAAGTGACATTCTCAGTGTCATGTTTTGTGCGGTTTGTGAGTAGCCGGTGGCCCGTTGGGGGTGCTGGCAGAAGAGGTCAACGCATCGGCATTTTAATTATCTGGATGTTAATGGGCGTCGTAGTCGTAAAAAAAAATACAACAACAAAGGAATTATGAAAGCAAAGCCATTTCATCGTCATCCACTGTCATCTGAAGTTTAAGAATTTTATTTCATATCGAAATATTCACAATTGAAATCCTATTAAAATGAGTAAATGTAACAGATAGACAAACGCATGAAACAGCTATTGACACTTTTGTAAATAAGTCTTAAGCTAAAGAGTATAAAAGCTTTTGAAAAATACAATAGATTCAGATTTATTTTGAAAATGTGGATTCTAATTTAACAGTAATTAAACACAATATGGATCCATAATTTATTTGAATTTTCACACTGCTTTTTACTTATAGTATTGTAAGCCCTCATTATCGTGTAATGTTTATCAAATTATTATCATTAATGCTAGCATCATTTAGTAATTAAATTAACATGCTAGTAATAAAAAATATTACCACAATCATTCTCAGACACAGTTCCTTTCATTCCAAATAAAAGTCAATGTGTTTTGAAGCTTATTCAAATGTCATATAATTTTGCATACAATATTTGGTGGAGAAATGAAAACGGCCGGTGACAGGAGAATTTAATAATGACAAAATAATACAATGTAAGTTTAAGGGCAGCCCTTTCTGCTGTCCGTCATACGAAGTCCTATTCATGCACATAATATTTCTGAGATATTTGCGGACCGCCTAACGACTGACTAATTTATTCGACTGTGGTGGGTATACACATTTTTTCGATGAGATATTCCACTGCCATCTATAAATATGTTATGATAAAAACGCGAGCTATAAATTGACAAATGCGGCAATCGATGTGTTTACGGTTATGATCTTCTCATTGTAGTATAATATGTTAAAGCTAATACGGCTTATACAGACTTACCAGCTGTTAGAATTGCGTAATTATTATATGTATTAAATTGTTTATTACTAAAGTAATTTCAAAGATATTTCTCAAATAATTTATCAGCTGTTTCCAGATGAAGTTGATTGCGATCAGTAAATTAATTAAATATAACAACCTGGATATAATCAGTGGATAGGTTATATAAATATCGACTCAAAATTGATGAAGTACAGTGTGGGGAGACTTGCCACAGAACAAAGATCATGTAACAGTTGAATACAAGTACATTGTATGTTTAAAAAAAATTTTATCGACGATTGAAAGTATACATCATCAGCGACAAGAAAGTAAATGTTCGGGAGAGCAGTTAAAAGTTTGAAATTTTAGAAAAATGGACATAACTTTTGATTTTGCTGTCATATCGTAGAAATATAAATAGCTCTAGAATTGAAAAAAATAAAGGCGTTAGTTGTTATTTTAGATATGTGATTCAAGGTTGTTTCATGTAGCTTACGTCGCTTAGATCAAACGTTCTTATTTTTTTGTGGGATAATTTGCCAAGTCCAAAGAAAAACGAAGAATGTTACTCATTATAATAAAAATAATAAGTCAGTCCGCCCGTGACCGTGGTTGCTGTAAAGCTTCTGAGACGTTGGGATAGTTAAACAATTAAATGAACCGCGACAATTTTATTGTAAAAAAAGAAGAGTATAGATAACCTGAAAAAGGCCTCTGTCCAGCAGTGGACCGACAAGGATTGATAATGATGATAGATCACTTAGCGACATTTGATATTTTCACACCAAGAGGTGGTAGTGCTTAAATACCTGTAGAATCACGTCAATAGGTAAAAACGGATAAGTGCCGGTTAACATAATTATTCCGAACGATAATGGAGAATAAGACACAGAGCTTAGCGAAAATATTGTGACGATACTAAACATATATACACCAAGAGGGAGACGAGAATATCCAACATTAGACATTATCTTATGTGCGAAGATGTGACCTGAACAATTCGCTTTCAAAATAAGTATTAATTGACTGCAAAATAAGTATTAATTGACTGCAAAATACTTAAGAGCGTATGTCACCAACGTTTAGTAATATTGTGAGGTGTCTAACAAAATCAGTTCTTGACATGATTTTGTGTGTGGGTCTTACAAAATTAAAAAACCGACCGATTTTATAAGTAATAATGAATAAATGAATAAGTATGTAGATATGTAAAAGTAAGCCATAACATTTAATTATTTACATGTACAATTATTATGCTAGTTAGGTTTCCGAGACGAGGAAGGTACTTTTCACAGGAAAAATGTCTAGAGATGGATGTAAGTACTACTACGAAATATTACCTACGTTTTAAGATAACCTTACCGAATTTATAGTACAGGTACATAAGACTATACTCAACCTTAGCCTTAGGCAGGTCCTTAGGATTCAAGATACATTTTGACTTGACATATTGTCGCAAAAAAATTTCAGGTAAAATTAATGTAGAAAGGCTAAAATTATATTTGTATTTGTATACGTTGCTGTTCTATTTGTATACGTAATTAATGAAAACCTAATCTTTTTTACTATTTATTAATGAACAACACAGTTATAAATAGCAAAGCGGTTTTAACAATGTTTCGCATACCTACATTGGAACAAAAATAATGTAGTGATTTAATAACATAACAAACGTTATGATGTTCAATAAGTTACTACTTATTTTATGTTTCAGATTATAAAAGTATATTATAAAGAATTTAGGAAGAGGTAGTGCCATGCATAGTGCATGACACCATATTCTCCTATGCAAAGGAATTGTGCCGGCACGAACGGGGAGGTACATCTCGCTCGCATAATAACGCCATAAATTACATCTTCAATGTAACTTTTCGTGCGCTCTGCGAGTGGCCGGTGGCCAATGGGGGGGGGGGAGAGAAGGCAACGGATAGGGATAGTAATTACATGGATGCTCATGGTGGTCGGTAGTCGTAAAAGGCCTAAAAAATAGAACAGTAGTAAGATGTAAGCGAATATCTGTAAAAAATGGAATTCGATAATTAAAGCATAAGCGGCAGGTGAATGTCAAATCAGATTTTGGTAATTGGGTATAATTGACAACTGTTAAAGGGCCGAATTATCCGTCGGCTACGACGTAAGGGTACTTTTCGAAAGAAATTTTTGACTTGGGCATAAATAACAAAAAATATTCACATTAGCCCACTCATAAGAGCTGAAAATTTACAGTAGCATGGCACTCAAAACTCATTTTCTATCAAAGTGTGGCTTACGCCCAACATCCCTCTAATCGTCGATATGAAGTAGCTGAAGTTAATTTTATTTGATTCGTTGAAATATAGTAAATAGTGTTCTGCTGTGAATATTTTAATGTCTTTAAAATAGGCAGCTTTAAAGGCTACATGTTTTTGGGGTCCCGTATCCAAGCGGCTAAAAACGGAACCCTTGTAACTTCGTCATGTCCGTCTGTCTGTGCGTCAATCTGTCAGTCCATCCATTCGTAGCCACAGACGTCATGGGTACAGTATATTTGAATTTTGGAATGTTATACACCTTAATAACACGAAACCATGTAGTACGATTTTATTTTCGGCTTGTGTGGTCAGTATATTTTGTCACTTGCAGGTAACAGAATTCTAAGATAACATAACATATGTGAACTTATTGCACAATGTTAGCATAGTCCGGTAAGTACCGAAAGGACTTGTGTTACAGATACTAGATAACGGAAATATCGTTGACGAAAGAACAAAGTACATCAGGACAGCTAGTTGTCAAGTATTTTTGCAGCAATATAAGAATTTGCTTTGAATTTTTTCGCATATTTGGTTACATTATCGAAGTTTTCATTATGACCGTTTTAGAAAAAGTTATATATACCTGAAATATTTTTTTAATCGGTAGTTTCAAAGCTGATTCAATGCAAACAAGCAAATAAACAGGCAGAGATTGCAGACATTCGCTATGATTAATTAGTGTGATTTATTTGGAAGTAAGTTGTAGCTTTGATAAAAAATACGGTTAATCTGAAAAATAAAAAGACTTCACAACCGTACGAAGGTTTTTATTTAACCCAGTAAACAATGTTGGTAAATCGAGACTAGCAACCGAGTTGTCTCCACGCTAAAGCATTTAAACTGTACAATACAATACTAAAATAATAGACAGCATTCAAATGCAAAAGTATGTGTGTCATTTATTTATATTGAATTGATAAGATTCAATACAACGACTTTCTCAAAGTTAATCGTGGACGCGATGACAAATGCGTATCGCTTCATCTCGTGTGCAGAGATTAATGTAGGAGAGCGGGCGCAGCTAGACGAAACCGCCTCGCGCACGACGACAGCACACAGTCGGACCGCACGCTAGCGTGAACCTCCACGGCATCTATACAGACCTGATACCAATGTCACTTATTATTAATCTCTTACAATCTCTTCATTACCTTTCACAAAACCAATATCTATTTACACTTAAAAGCGCCTTAATACACGTCACATAAAGTAAAAAATCCCACAACTCGAAGACGTATCATAAGTGTTGCATTAGTCTTTTGTGTCCAACGGAGACAATAACTTGATCTACATGCAACTATAGTTTCTAAAATTAAGCGAGATGAAAGAGAATATTTGTGTGATACAAAAAATATGAATAAACGAGCATTGTTCGACGTGCTTTGTGTGAAGCCAATGTTAATACAGCATTCCGCTCGATTAGGGGCATAAATGAGAGAAATGTCGGATCAAAAGAATAACAGGTGTGCCCTATTATTACGATTTGTCATTTGCTTTCATTCCGCTACAATGTCCTTTATGGGTTAATTCTATCATTAGATATAGGTAATGATTGGCGCGCTTTCATATGGACCGTGTTTTTGATAAATCATGATCATTTTTTTTCAGAAGTAGTGGCAATTCCCTAATATTTTGTTAAGTAACATTTACTACTTTATGTAATATTAGTTAATATTTAGTGTTTTGGGGTGGCCCATGTTATAAAAACAAAACCACCAAACGACAAATAGGGGTCTTTTCACGACTAACGAACACCATGAACATCCACATAATTACTATGCCGATACCCTCTTCTCCTCCTCCCCTCCAATGGGCCACCGGCTACTCACAAACCACATGAAACGCGACACCGAAGACGAGACTTTACGGTGGTATCACGTGAGCGAGAGGTACCTACCGTGTCGTGCAGGATCAATTTAGCTGCATTACAGCATAGCACTAATTCTTAGTATAATTATTATTAGTGTAAAAACGAAACTGGTGAAAATAATTATGTTTGAATTTAGGAGAATTCGCATAAAATTTCCACGCTGAGTACTTTTCGTAAGCCTGTTTATCGTACAAAAAGTGTAGCACACACCGATCTACTCGCACGTGTTTTGATTTTTTGATAAGAAATTATGTATTTAGTACTGTGCTAAAAAGACTTAGGCCAATATAAATAAAAATGTTCTTACAATCATTCATGTAAGTTAGTATAATATGAGTCGTATTAGCGCCGTACTAGACACACTTAACAGTCACTATTAATGTCTTAAGACACACAAAAAGATTACTGAAGCAATCCCATAGCAGAGTAGTACCAAGAACATTGTCGTTATAGGGGAACACTAAGAGTACACAGAGATAGTAAGAGTCAGCAGTACAAGACCCTTCTGCATGTCCTACGTCCACCGTCAAAGACAGGAAAGTAAAATTTTGTACGCCAAAAGGATTAATCTGGTGTCACTTACGTCCAACCCGGAGTCAATATACATTTAAAAACAGCTAAACGAGCTCTACCAGCCCCTAGGATAATCCACGATCTTTAAAAAAAAGAAAAAGAAAATAAGAACTAAAAGAACATAGAGAGATGTCGAATAACATAACGCGCCTTGAATGTTGCGCTAGTCTGTAGACTACCCTACCCTAATGTTTGTTTCTTCTTTGAGTGTCAAAGTTTGGTTGCTACTATTTAAAGAAATTGTTTTCAAATCAAAAAAGTGTTAGGAAGAGGTAATACCATGCATGGTGCATGAAACTACATCCTCCTATGCAACGGAATTATGCCGATACGACCGGGGAAGTACCTTTCGCTCACTAAATAAGGTGTAAAGTGACAGCGTCGCTGTAGCGTTTCCTG
>JAFELO010000248.1:351191-390202 GCA_017140195.1 Eumaeus atala | reverse complement strand
ATGGGAGGGCGATATCTGCGTAGCAATCTTGAGAATGTTCATGGGCGTCGGTAGTCACCAGACCAAAGGAACTATAAATATTTATGTCTATAAGAGACATTAAATGTAAATGTATGTAATATTGTATATTGTTGTTGAATATCTTCATAGCCTACGTTCCAAGTTGTTTGAAGGGGTATTAATATGGAGCATTATTTATTCATTCAATATATTTTCTTCCATAATATTATTGTACATTGAATTAAATAGAGTTATAAAAACACGTTAGAAGCGAAATGAATTTATAATAATTGAGCGATGTAACCTCTTTATCGCTTACTATTCAGTTTTATTAATGCAATTACTATAATAATTTTGTTTTTAAATTATATATTAGAAGCCGATGAACCTGAAATTTTATGCAAATTGTACATATCCGAAATTCGATATCGGTATCTGTTAATATTCCATGAGTTTCATTTAAATAAAAAATCAATGAATATCAATTTATTTGGGAGTAGCGTGTTATGAAATATCATGCGATAAATATATATAGCCGTAAAATAGCACGTGCTGAATAACAATTTGATTTCATTTCCCAGGCGATAACCTGCATATAAATAAGATGGAATTGAGCAAGTCTCAAATGTATTAGATAAACATGGAGCTGAGCGGCGTGGTATGTGTTCTAGCAGCGCAATCAAATAGCTGGTATGTGTATATATAACGGAATATTACATCAACCCCGTATGCCCACGCACATCATAACTCGTTTGAGGTACGAAGCACTGCAAACGAAAAGGGGCCGACATGAGGTACTCAGGTACACTACATCGGTCTTTTTTAACGAAGAAAATATGCTTTATGGACCATCCAACCGTGGTTGAGTCTGTAGGGTGTGTCACTACGGAGTAAAAACCGATACGAGAGCCTTCGGCCGCCGCAGTAGAGGGTCCCCTATAACCTATCGGCTACGGGACACACAAAGCATGCAGCAATGATTATGCTGGTGGGTTCAGCGTGAGTTGTAATAGCCCATTGGGAGATAAGGCGGATCGGCCTTAGTTAAGAATGTGCTGCAGAAACAGTCTATGATATGAGAGGACGAATTAATCGATTTATGTGATAGCTTGTTTTTAAATATTGTAGCTTGTATGGCGACGAAAAAAGCTGTCGTCATTCATTGTGATGGCTTTTGGTGGATGTGACACATCCATCCGCTTCTAGTCATATAATACCACCGCTTCCGGCTCTTGGGTCTCAGCTACAATTGGACGTCCGTCGTCAAATATACCTCTATATTATTTTATGAATATCAAAAACTACCCGCACTTGCTCTCATGGAGATGGATTCATTATCCACCCATAAACGTTTTGTTCATAAATTGTTCCATGATTGTATCCCAATTGATACAAACAAACTGTCAGCTGAATAACAATCGCCGAACATAATCCAAATCTAAACGCCCCAGCCGACTTCACGGAATATAAATGTGGCCGTCCTGGTGCCTTGTGAACTGTGGACGTGATGCGTCGTTATTAACAGGCCTGCATTAATGACAAATAAATACTCGACCACTCGACCACTTTCACATGCCGCCATCTAACTCATGCTCAACTTCGCATATTCCGCCTCCACATTGTGCTCGAAACTTGAATATTTTCGTTGTTAGGTCCGAATAAGTGAGCCTCCCTGCGGTGGTTATGCCTTATTAGTATTTATCGACTAAAATTTTACTTTTATCTTATAGAGCACGTTTTATTGAAACCAAGATAATTAATCGACGATTACGATGCTGGATGGTATAACATGGGGCACCGGGCTCACCGCTGTGAGCGACGGATTCTCCTGCTCGGCTCCGCTTGTAAATCGTCAATAGAGCGCTCCAGAGCTCGTCCGCGTCAGTTCATCTTGACATTTATGCATACTGCTCTATATTTGTTTTTATGGTTGTAAAATATGAAACCGAAGCTTTACGCTTATTTAGCTTTAAAGAGAATATCATCCGTGAGTAGCCATACAAATTAGCATAATTGAATGTCTCTCGGTTTAATACAAATTCGTTCGGGCGTAGGTATCAAACGTCTTTGTTTATGTTTCTTAATCAATAGCCACGTTTAAATGGTAGTAATACATATAATTTGGAGGCTCGTGTGGGCGATAACAATAAAATTAAAGTGTAATTCTCAGGGTATTAATAACTGTTTTAAAAGTTAAGTATGAATGTGGCTGCGCCTGCGCCGTGGGCGGCGTGTGGCGACGGCGACACGTCGATCTGATATGCACTAGACAACATCCAGCTGTTATCTGCCGACGTGAAATCAATTGAGCTCGCGGAATTATCGCATTACGATGCCCGAGCTTTGCCTAATTGGACACTTCCTCCCATGTTCCTCTTCAAATATAATAAACTGCTGCACCGCTCGCGACTCTACTTATCTACTTCAATATTGTTATTGCCTGTGTTTATAAATTTTATTATTGTGGTTTTCAAATTCTCATTAAAAAAAAATCTGATTACATATTGTATGTCTAAAGAAGCATAATAATTTTTTTTTCATTGACCTTACGTAAATTATCTTACTATTGTTCTAGGACACATACTAGGACTCTAACCCGGCCTTAGGGAAAATAGGGTCATCTTCCCTATCTCTTCAGGAGTTACAGCAAACTCCTGTTCGGCACGTCTTTGTCGCAGGGGTGGGCGCTCCACAACTCAGTAGGCCGAGGTGCGTGAGTGGCCAAGTTCGAATAGGGACCCAGTCCTGTAGGGTATAACACACAACCCTTGCTCAGAGTTACGAGTGAAGACCTCAGCGGCAACATCAGCGGAGAAGATGGACTTCGGTACGTTACGTTTGTTGACGGAAGGGGCAACTGGTCAAGTCCCCGTCGGCGTTTTGTGGGCGAGCAATGTCGGCCACTGCGGCGACATGGGCAGGACACTTGTAATGGGCCCCTAGTCTTAGACGTTACACGCTTGTTACTGCATCTTCCGTGTTCTGCTAGTCGCATTGTTAACCGAATCCATCGCAGGTAGCGGCAAGACGAGAGAGTGTTCTTTCACTAGAATGTATTCACGCGCAGATGACTCTTAGTATATCAAAGGTTTGCGATCAAAGTCCTGAGGCGATGCAGCCCCGGCGGTGGGGTGAGGGCCTGGTGAGCCTCAACCCTAGTTGGTGTTCTGCACGTTAGGCGGCCAGACGTTCATGGTTGCTCTAGTCCTCGACTAAGACGAGAGGGCTGGTTCGGCAGCTCGTCAGGCGACAAAGTAGCCATATTTAGGATCGCTCTGCTTTCGCCAACATTGGTAGGGGCCTAGAAAAGGTGACCTAAACATAGCCCGTCTTACCTTTATGCAGATGTTTAACCGCGATCATTAAAGGCGGTCGACGTATGAAACCAGTATCTTCAAAGCATTTATGTTTTGCTACCTGGAATATTCTCACCCTTTTAGATGATGATCCGAAGATCTATCCTGAAAGAAAAACCGCACTTATTGCGAGAGAGCTAGCTAGATACAACATCGATATTGCTGCAATTAGTGAAACCCTTCTCAGCGATTCTGGAGTGTTGTGTGAGCAACCTATTACTGGAGTGGTAGGCCATCTAACGAGCGGACGGGGAGTGGAATAGGACTTGCAATACGTAACAATATAGCAAAATCGTTACTGGAACTTCCAAAAGGCATGTGCGACAAAATAATGACACTAAGATTTAACCGCCCCTATTCTACTTTTCACTGACGAAGACAATATCAGCCTCTACCAACAGCTCCGCAATATTCTCGCAAGGATTCCTGCCCAGGATATGGTGCTCATGAGTGAGGTTAATGCTCGCGTCGGTGCGGATTTTGGCGCATTGAATAGAGTACTTGGGCGTCATGGAATCGGCAAATGTAACCCCATGTGTTATGAGAGGAGCTCAAGAATAGATGGATCATGACTTCGCCTTAGGATCAAACCTCCGCGCCGTAACGCGCATAAAGTCCTGCCCAAAATTGACGTATCTAAGTTGCTTAGTGACGTTGGTATTAGAAGAAGTCTGGATGACGCCTTTAACAATTTAAGACCGAAGCTAGTCTAACCCAGCTCAACAAATGAAGAGTGGCAAACTTACAGAAGATGCTGCCACGATGCTGCCTTAAATGTTCTAGGTAGGCCACAAAGGAAACACCAAGACTAGTTCGACGCATCTGATTTGAAAATTAAACGGCTTCTGGAGACTTTAGACAATCCCTACAATGTCGTGACCACACGGTTCGCAATAAGGCTTATAGTGATCTTAAGGTAAAATTACGTGAACGTAAAAATAAATGGTGGCTAGGCAAGGCTACTAAAATGCAATGGTATGCCGACACAAATCAGACCGATAAATTTTTTGAGTGCCTCCTGACAGCTTTTGGCCCAAAGGCCAAAACAGTAGTAGCTCCTATTACTAACAAAGGCGCTACCCGCCAACTAACAGAGCGCACAGATGTATTAGCTCGTTGGGCTGAACACTTTGGCGAGGTTCTCAATCCTGACACCCAAACTACAGACATACAATATGTTAAGGCGCTCGAAAGGCTGCCTTTGAATATACATCTCGCCACGCCTCCATCTTTTGATGAGTACGAAGCAGCACTGTGACGGCTGAAAAATTCAAAGACACCTGGAAATGACGGCTTACCATCAGAACTTTTTAAGTATTGCGAAGCGGGAATAAAGCTATAAATTGTATAAGGTTAAAGGCAACATCTCCAGCTGTGGAATGTACCATGGCATCTCACTTCTCTCCTCAGCTGGAAAAATACTCACTAACATATTCAACATCAGATGGTTTTGCCTTGCGGAAGAAATCTTACCTGAATCACAGTGTGGTTTTCGGCCGGATAGAGGTACTGTTGACGCAATCTTTGAGCCCGGTTCAACACCGTCCTATGTATGTGTTTTGTCGACCTACAGAAAGCAATCGATCGTGTGCCATGGGAGGCTCTCTGGATTGTGTGTGGAAGATGGGCTCTCCTAAGAAGTTTATAAACTTAGTCCGCCAGTTTCACGATAACATGATGGCGTTAGTTCGTCTCGACGATGACTTCTCGGGCTTATTTCCTATCATGTGTGGCATAAAAACTGGGCTGCGTCTTGGCGCTGACACTGTTCGCGCTTTACTTTGCGGTTGTCATGAAGGACGCCTTAAGGTCCTGCCGACCTAGTACAGAACTAAACTTAAAAACTGATAAGAATATATTCGACTTTTCTCGCTTCTGGGCTAAGTCTAGGATTACCAACTACGCAATAGTGGACATTTTATATGCGGATGACGTATGTCTGATGGCTGGTTCATTGGAATATCTCCAGTCCTATAATGATTCTTTGCATGCGGCTTGTCTTTACTTTGGCTTGTTGATAAGCGTCACAAAGACAAAAATCATGAAACAGTCTCCACGAATTCGTGACGTAGACCCCTCCAGTATAATGCTCAACTCTTTATCAGTAAAGCAGGTACCCGTGCGTGAAATTCTCATGACTTGAAACTGAAAACTAAGGTGGCTGTATATATAAAGCCATAGTTATTCTCGCACTTCTGCATGCCAGTGAAACTTAGTGCTGCTACAAGAAGGACTTAATAAAACTTCATACATTCCATCATAGTTGTCTACGATCCATCCTGCACATCAAGTGGTAAGAACGTATACCGAACACAGAAGAGCTGCATCACGCCTATATGCCCGGTATTGAGGCCCTCATTATGAAGCACCAGCTGAGATGGAATGGACACGTCTGGTGTATGAACGATGAGAGGCTACCGAAAATGATATTCTATATCTCCGCTATAAGATGTGCTGAAACGCCATCTAAAGAAGTGTAACATACCACCTAAGAGCTGGGAGGGACTTGCCTCAGTGAGATCGGAGTGGCTCTCCACTGTACACAAAGGCGTAAATAAATATGAAAAAAAGCGGCTCAGAGATCTGGACGTCAAGTGCCAAGTTGGAAAAGCTCAGCCTAAGCCCGCCTATTCATACAATTATAACGCGTCTGGTCAGCTGTAGTGGGCCCCGTGCGACCGTGTTTTCAAATCCAATTTTGACTATGCCAGCCATATTCGTTTCCACCAGAGAAAAGGGACAGGCAATTAATAGTAAGTCGCTGTTGTCGGATATGGCAAGGACGACATCACGTCATCAAATTGTCTTTTCTAGGGTGAAAAACTAATGGCTCTATGCTGAAAGCTTAACTTTCAACTTTTAATCGGAATAGTT
Source organism: Eumaeus atala (assembly GCA_017140195.1). NCBI lineage: Eukaryota > Metazoa > Arthropoda > Insecta > Lepidoptera > Lycaenidae > Eumaeus > Eumaeus atala. Next base: position 383,972 of record JAFELO010000248.1, on the reverse strand, counting down.
GAGGTGTTTGAGTGCCTTGGGTGTGGGTGTAAAAATGAGGGTCAGATACCACGCTTCCCGTCAGATGGGAGATGACGCGTACGAATGATTAGGTAGAGTACTCAAATATTTTTTTAGTGTAGACGGAGTGTTGGACGGCCTCTTACACGGTGGAGTGAGTGCCACCTTAATATAGTCGATTAAGGTGGCGTGGAGCCGCTGGATGCAAGTGGCTCGTAAACGTGACCTATGGCGCTCTATGTTTGAGGCCTATGTCCTGCAACAGACGTCGCCCAGCCGATGATGATGGTAATGATTAGTGGGCCAAAGGAGCTGACTCACTCTAAACAATGGGGCAGCACCCGAATGTTTTCCAAGAATGATAAAAAAAGTCGAAAAATGAATAAGATACCTATATATCGCTCGTATTGAAAAACATGAAAACTGAGGCTGCATTCTATCACCTTCACAAAATATATACAGTTTTCTGTTATCTAACCAGTGGAGAATAGTGCTAGTTCATAACTGTGGATATATTTAACAATCTGAAAATAAGCGTGACATGAACCGTATTGTAAACATTTTAATGTTGCGACTATAAAATGACATGACAGAAAATGAAGATAGAAATATAAAGATCGTTACATCACAATTAATCACCATTTTACGGAGTTGAATAATAACTATTTAAAATTTTCTATATTAAGCTCTATAACTATAGTCATATGGTATTTTTCGGTACGTTAGAAACATTTTGTTCAATCGGTAGCAGGAAATACCGTTGTGAGATGATATACAAAAAAAGTCTGAATGCTCACATTATGTTGTTAGCATCGATTTAACTCATTTCATATTTTAGAACTGATGTAGTGGTAATTAATTTTGGATTATAATTTATGAAGTTTGGTGTTGATGACTGGTACGAATGAAACAGTCATCGCATATTTAGGTGAATCAGCATGAAGGATATCATGAGCCTTGCTTGAAGAACTGTCGTCGTTATACAGTACTTTTGAAAAATGTTAATATTTACTTCAGATATTTGGTTATAGAAATAACAAATGGGGAGAAGATTTTTGAAAACATCATGAGGATTTACAAACTTATAGATATTTGATGCAGCTTACGCCTTCTCAACTGGAATTATAACATTGATGGCCGACGCTTTAATGAGAGTAACATCCGCGCAAACTGAACGCTTTAATATTTGAAATACAATTTTTAGTTTACTTATATCTTAAAGGTTTTATTGCAACTATATTATAAAATTAAAAATTTCACAGTTTATAAAGTACAAATTATTTTAAATTAATTAAAAATATATGAATATCTTACAGTATACAGCCTGCAGCTTGTGTGACACGTCCTCAACTATTGCTATCGCCGATTACTACTAATCGGGCGGTAAATTAGTTGCAAATTTAAATATCTACTTCATATATAATACGTCCTGAAAAATGTAACATAGTAACACTAATTGTAAAAATTGTTAGGATTTGAAGAATAAAATTACTAAAGAAACAAACTTGCAATTTCATTTAGCATTCGCAGGTCTGTTATATATCTAAATTTTAATTAAGGGACCTGTTATTCTCCGATAGCTCTACGAGCTCATAATGATTATAAATTATATTTTATTAACTTAGCAATTCAGGGTGTCACTATAAATTGTCCAGCACTGTCAGAATACAGTGAAACGGCAATTAAATGCTCGAACAAAATTACCACACAATGTGCCGTGTTCATCATGAGATGACATCTGTCCGACTCTGAAAACTGTACGTTAACCACCCATCATACACAACTACTTAAATTAGACATCACGGCCAACTGGTTGCGCATTTTAAGAGCTTCATCTTGGATAATCGTAACATATAAAAATGTCTGGTTTAAACGTTTGGTTAGGTTAACATGAAATATTAAATTATATGAAGTGACTGGTTCGATTTTAATACATTTTTGAGAGTATTTGTCTAACATAAGATATAGGCTATCTTTTATTTCGATTGCTTAATAATGAACTAGATATTCTTTTGCCCTGCTGTGGCGCAAATAATTGCCGATTATTATTTTAAATATTTTTTATGTCACTAACTCTAATGACCGAGGTTGGGCGTACTCTCTTTTGTATGTGCAATATATGCTTATACACAATAAGCATACATTGGAAAGCGCCAAATTATATATGTGAAGGCAAAAATAATGTAAACTAGTGAAGTAATAATAATGCACATAATATATAAGGCAAGAAGCGATATGGACCAGGGTCAGTTATCGCTTCGAGTGCCTTCTGAAAGTGATGATGAATGATGTGTAGAACATTCTTAGTGAAATGGTCAAAAAAAAATATGTTCAAAACAAAGAAAAGACTTCGAAGTTACGAAAACACAGGCAACCTCTTTTGTTTTACAACAAACTCAGTGTTTGTCGTAACAAGAAACAAACATAACTAATATTCTCGTGAATTTGTCTTTAAATTAAGATGCTCTAGTAAAAAATAAGATTAAAATGTAAGTTCAGTGATATACGACTGCACAAAGATTTATTACACTGTGTATGAATTTACACGCATATTTTGAATGTTAATTATATTTAGACATATGTCTTCTTAAAATAAGACGTAGGTGGGGCCACTTTGAAATATAACCACATAACTAATGAATAAAATTCCAAATCAACATACCAATTTTCAGTCTATATTTAATAATTTTTATTAAGTAGTAAGACATGGAGGCCGAAGGAGCAGGGCGGGCTACGCAACTGCATGATTACTGTGCTGATGCAATAATTTCTTAGGCTTATTATAATGTTACAAATTTAACCAAACTTTTTCTTTGTTGATGCGGGGAAACACATTTACGCGGCTTGGCTGGGCCCAGTGGTGTGCGAGGTTCGCGGCACATTATAGTGCCAAATACCCACAAAAACCACGACGAGTGCCATCAGTGCCGCCTTTGGTGAGATGCCCTGGAACAACGCATCGTCAGGGCACCTCGACGGCTAGTCAGCCCCCTAAGGGACCGATGCCACCTCCACAGATATGATTGTCCCGTACCACAGGACAACCCCACCTACTTTGGGACAGTGCATTGGATGAGGTTCCCATCCTCGCCACTTGCCTCGTGCGCATCCTGTTGCTGTGTTAGCGTGTTCACAGACTGCAGATTTTTTAGCGCAGCGGTGTTTAATGTCTGCTATGTGTTCCTAGATGCGAGTCTTGATTGATATTTTTGTTCGTCCTATACAAGAGAGAACACCGTCACAATAAAGTATATATTCTCCTGCATCTTGTAGGCGGATGTGGTATTTCACTAGTGGGAAAATTGACTGATCTTTTTTGGTGGCTTAAAATAAGGTTTTTGAAGGTCGCTTGAGGATATTAACAATTATGCCATTGTTCCCTTTTCATCGTTATGTACGGTAGTGTTGCAGGTGGGCACTCGACGATGGCTGATTTCACTTGGTCTCTATGATGCAGACGAGGAACTCGAAGCATGTTGTCTCGATGAACTTGCTTGACATGTAGAAATTCGGCGTCCAGGTGTTGGTCATCACAGATACCTCGTGCTCTCAGAAATAAAGATTTACCCACAGTAGATAACTGTGTTGGATGGTTGTGAGAATTACCGCAAAATTATGAGTATATATACTTCCCATGCACTGTGTGACTCAATTTGTTATTGGGATTACGAACAATTAAAATGTCTATGAAATCTAGAGAATCATTTGCCCCTAACTCCATTGTAAATTGAATTTTAGTGATCTTTTTAGATGGTCTAAGAGTACGGTTCCTTTATCATTAGGTAGAATTGTAAAGGTATCATCAACATACCTCTTGTAGAACCTTGATATTACGTGTGAGGTTTGCAGGGCAACGGTCTCAGAGTCTTCCATGAAAATGTCTGCGATAACGGGGGACACTGGTGATCCCATCACTATACCGTCAATTTGCTTGTAGAATTGATTATTCCACAGCATGTAACCAGAAATTGTAAGTTATTATATATTAACTTTCTTGAGACAATTGATATCCGTTCGCATATTGGTAAGCAAGTATATACTTGCCATAATTTCACCGTCATTGAACTACTGTTTCATCACATCGACAAAATGATATGAATCCCTTGTGAATGCTGTTGTGTGTCCATATAGTGGTGATATAATTTTTGCTATATGTTGAGCCAATTTGTATGCTGGAGAGCCAATTTGGCTGACCTTTGTTTTGTGTATTTTCTGCAATACAGATTCAATACACATTCATTACAGATTCAATACAGATTCAATACAGATCCTCCGTCCTAGGATGATCCCTGAGGCTATTGAAATTTAGTAACATTCAAATTTTAATAGAGAAGATGGCTGGATGCTTTCTTTGGCGTGGATCCCAGTTATAAACATAATCGAATCAAAATCCAAACTTCACAGCTGCATGATACAATAAGCGCTTTCTGCATTCATCGGAACAACTAATTAATTATGTAAAATCTTCGGGTAGTTTCAATAACTTATGACATAAGAATATTTGTTACCACGTGATCATGGTAGCTGTAAAGCTTCTGTAACGTCGGATTCGTAAAATACGTATACGTATTATAATTATGCTGATGTTTATGGGCATGTGTTATAAAAAGGTGGTGTAACGGTGCGGGTGTCGCCTGTTAAGACCGTTAGCTGTGTGGGGACCTGGGTTCGATCCCCAGGTCGGGCAACTGTTATTAAATGTTTCTCAGATTATTCTGAGCACGCGTCACATTGTCCGGGATTAGAATGTGCCCGAAGTGGCCATAGGCTTGCCACCTATGTCATCATGGGTCTCAGTACCTTGGCTAATCGTGAGTGTTCTAGTATATCTACTGGACTTACGAGTTGTGGATGTAGCACAACTAGCACACCTCTGCGTACCTATTCGGGGATAATAGGCGTGAAGGTACTTTTTTTTATAAAGTAATGGAAATTTCGATAAATATTTAAGAATTTCGTTCGTTTATTTTCACAACTTGTATTATGAACTTTATCACTTGTCTAGAATAGAAGTTGCTAAATGATCATTAAACTTGACATCTACAATTAAACATTATAACACGTAAATGTAAATTTAAACTAAACAAATGCTGTACATTCACGTTAAACTCGTATAATTGTATCGGTGAAATAATGACGTAAGATGATTTTTAAGCAATCACGTGGCTTGCAACGCTCTACCTTGTCAGAAATTCATATCAATTCTACTTTAAATTCACTACATTCTATGAAGTAGCCTCTATCGTTGTTTTGATTTCAAACAAAATGTCAATCCGTTGATTTAAATGCGTGTTTCACCATGTAAAAAAGTAAAAATGTAAATGAGTTTTCGTTTGCTTCAAAAACACAAAGGTGTTGACACCAAGTACCTCTAGCGTTGGCATATTAATATAGAGAGTCATATGAAGATCGGATTTGGTGCATAACTTTGTTGCAGTTGATCTGCGTGATAATAAAGCGTGATCTTGACTTTTTTATAGTATAGAGGGATAAACGAGCAATCAGAGCCTTACAAAGTCTACCGACGCCCATGAACATCAACATAATTATGCCGATGCGTTGCCCTCCATTTCACTCATCAAATGAGCGAGAGGTACCTCCCCGGTCGTGTCATCATGCATTTTAAGCCTTACATAGGTTTAAGCGACTCGGATTGCTTTTTTTTCAACTTATCTGCCATTTTTTTTCCTAATAAGTATTACCCTGTAAAGCTATAAAAGGAAAAAAAGATATTCTTTGTGATTTTTATACCTAATTACCAGTAATTAGGTTCTATTTGTTGCTGTAATAAGTTACGGTTAATCGATGTATGCATAGCATATGCAGCATATATGGGGGAGGCACATGTCCAGCTGCGGACATCGTGCGGCTGATGACGATAACATATTATAATTGGTCTGACTGGGACAACAACTATCTAGACATAATTTGAGAATAACGAATATTCAATTGGTTGTTCGACGACGCATACCCTTGTGCTAATCGTAAATTCAACGTGCTGTCATTAGGAAAAATAACTTTAAAGAACAATGTGTTCATTAGTGGTAAATCTCTTATAATGGCTGCCAAAAATATAATTACAGACGATTGATATTTAAGACTCATTCTATATTCTACGTCTTATTAACGACAAACAGTTGCTTTCAAAATGTTGAAAACAATAATCTTAAGTGGTGGACAATTAAAACTATTTATATACAATCTGACATATTTATTAAATGATACGGCGGGAAAAATGACTTTGTTTTTATTCAATAGTTACTCTAATTGTGCGTCAAGAAAAAGAAAAGTAATTTAAGAATATAAAAATGTATAGCTTTAATGATAGTTGAACATTCCCCAATAAATATTATGAACACGTAATAATGAGTTGCTTTTAAAGTTCTATAATAATTGCATTAGTATCTCAAGTGACAATCTAATCTAAGACAACGATCAGATGATAGTTTTGTTGAAAGTTTTGAAATAGCATTTATGTAGTTGTAAAAAAATATTTGTTAATTTTGTGTGTTTTGAATTTATTAATATATATGACCCTCTCTTTTAGCAATACTTATAACTTGGAAAATACGATGGAAAATCTTGGATGGAAAAATGGAAAGTACTTGATATGGTTATTATATGTTTTTTTGTAATTGTAAAAAATAACTCAATATGATTAACTTTTATTAAGTCATATTAATATTTTTACCTTAATAGAAGTTAATTCTACTGAGCTGTTTTCCTAAATTTGTGAATTTATTTTCCAATATTGTTCATTTTTTAGACTTAAAACTTGTAAACACTTTAGTGAATGAAAATTGAAATTATATTTAAGAACTTACAGCAATCGTTAAAATGAAATATTCTTGTAACCTAATATCTCGAATAATATTAATGAGAGACGAGAATTTTCACAGTTGACTTTGTATTTTTGGGCAAAACTTATCAGATCGATCAATTATTATATTAATTTTATTACTTTCTTGTGCGAATTTCCACTTTTTGACGTGGTATACTCCCAAGGTCCATGCGATGAACGTGGCCAAATCAGTGAAGCATTCTTTGCTTTAGTGCATGCAAATGCAAAGAACGCTTCACTGTTATAGTGCGTATGGCACCACGTGCAGCAAAAAATCTTATAGAAATACCCTATGGCTGTCTCTGTCACATGTTGCTGCGTGATCCTCAGCGCAGCCAATCTCATTTCAGCAAAATGCAGCAAATTGAACTTACAAATGTGTGATAGAATTAATGATATCAATTTTATCTATTGTGTCTATTGTTATTAGAAAATTGTTATTGTTTGAAAGTCGGATACCAAGAATAATAGAGATATGAACTAAAACAGAAAACAGGGACGTCTAGGTGAAAACAGTAAATGTATGTTCAATAAAACTATTTTTACGGATTTTATCGCGGTTTATTATTATTAAATCCGTAAAAGTAGTTTTATTGTAATGACCAGCATCCGCGTAAACTTAAGACATCAAATAAGTAAATGTACTGTTAAACAGTAGGCTGGCTATGATGCACCTCAGAGTACACAAAATACGGTAAGAGCGATTATATTACGACTACCAACGCCCCCGTATAACTACTATGTAGATGAATTGCCCGCCTTTCCTCCTCCTCCCAATGGGCCACCGGTTACACACAAACGGAACGCGACGCCGATGATGTCACTTAACGCCGGTATCATGTCAGCGAGAGATACCTCGCAGTCCTGCCGGCCCAAATCTGCTGCAATGCAGCATATTGTCCGTGATAAGATCACTATGAACAAAATTCAATTTAAAAAACCCAAAAATAAAGCGTTAACGCTGTACGCCTGAAGCAGCTTGTAAATATACAACTATGTCAGAACGTTAAATGAAATGCTATGATTAAAATTGAAAATGAGGTGCTTTCTATTTCACAACCATAGCGAGGATGGGTGAGTTGCGACATTTGGGGCTTGTTGATATCAAAACATCGATTTCATTAAGTACTGCGTACAAGGCCCGCAGCTCACGTACGTACGAATACGTTTAGAATGTTAATATCATATGAAAATAAATTACTCATGTTTATGTTGGAGAAAAAATCCACACTACGGCATACGTTGACCTACCCCGCCCCCCGCTCGCTTTCTTACACTAAAACAGATGAGATTAGTGAAAGAAGTTAGGGGGCTCTATTTAAAATGGATAATGCCATTTGTAGGCTCGCGGCCGAGTTTACTCGACACGCACTAGTTTTATTACCCTCATGTTTCCAAATGGCCCTCATTTCGTTTCAACCAAATTATTTATATTTTAGTACATGAACAGATCGTTTCCCAATCGTCTGTTGACCTAAAAAGCATTTGTAACGCACTGAGGCGTGCACATAATAATGGCGATTATGTCAAGTATCGCAATATTCTACTGGTACCATTTGCCACGCAAATGCGTGTGTGTTGCTATTGTGTCAACTACACATATAGTTAAATATACTTCCAGGGTAAAATTTACTTTAGATGATATTTTATATGACGTTACTTAGGTTTTTGAATAACTATTAGATGTTTTCACAATGGCTCATACTTGTTTAGACATCGTATCTGCCTATCTTGTTGAAAGTATGCGCCCTGAAACTTATACATTTTTATACTTATACTCTTGATAAAATAAGAAAGGCCTAGAAGTTATTGCTACATTATTTTTATGCGTTTAAATTTATTTTGAAAACTTTATTTGGATGTGAAATAATGATGTATCTACAACAGGCATCTTGAATTATGTTTAGTTTTAAATATAACTCTCATACAGCAAAAGCGAAACAACAGACACGAGGATGCCCAGTCCTATACATACCTACTCCAAACGACGGATAAATACAAATAATATTATAATTCCATGAAGTAAATGTTATCGTTTATCAAATTATTCAATTGGAACCATATTGAATTCATTGAATAACCATCATGAGTAACAGCCATATAAAGTTCCTTTAATTCGATCTAAAACTTGAAACAATAAAATGAATCACCAAACAATCCAAATATTCGCGTGTAATTCCCAAACTACCTACACTGATTAAAAGTCAATGTATTTTTTTTTTGGTAAGACTAAAGAAGAGACTAATTTTAAACATGGCTTTATTTTATCATCATTAAATATACGACGGCTAACTTGTTTTGATATGCTAGTTAAACATATGCGTCACATAATATAACATATATACTTATCTAACAATATCCTTAAGTAATCAAGTTTTTGAAGACTATAGCGTAACCGAGCCGGCACGTCGGGGAAGGTCCACATAATGGCTATGTTGTTGCATTTGGTGTGGTTTGGGGGGACCGGTGGCCCTATGAGATGATTCGATGAATGGGGTCAACGTATCTGTGCCTATAATCTTTAATTTTACGGTTGTTTATGCCTTCAACTTTTATAGCAAACCATGAGTACGAAAGTGTTACATTTTTCTATGTCCAAACAAAGCACACTGTTCGGGCGCAGCAACTTCCAAGGGTTGCAATATAAGTTTTTGTCATAATCCGCCGTAGTAGCTCGGTGAATTTGTACCGTGGTGGAAAAGGGAAGAATATCAGATGATGGAAGGCTGGGTTTACTGGAGCAAAATATAAGTTTAAGCATTATGGGAAGTCCATCTCTTCGCAATACACGGTACAAGTATCTTCACCTTGTAGACAGCACTACACGAAGGCTGGCATCACTAAAACTGAAATGTTAAATACGCTTTTAGAACCGATCGACCGCATGGTTACCAGGAACCTCAGATCTTTTGGTGAAGATTAGGATGCACTTGAGTCTTTCCTCACATTCAGTTAACATTAATTCACCTATTGCTTAGTGTATTACTTGCTTATTCACCTTCAACGTCATAAAAAAGGCACAAAGTCGCGGCTCTCAGCTCGTACACTGTAAACGCATATAATTTAACACATCACTGACTGTGGGCTCTTCTATTGCCCCAGCTGCTGTTGATTTACTTCGATATTGAATATAAACGCCGGTCGATTATCCTATTAGTAGACAATTTATCGTTCGTCACATTAACATAAGGATGGGACTATAAGAGCGTGAGCCAAGAACATTATAATCATTATTGACCATAATTCATTTTCTTTTTAAATTGTCATAGAAAAATCTGTAAAAGTACTTACGATAGTATAACACTTTAGGTATTCAAAGATAACTAATAATACTTTACATTACATATAGGCTTATCAACTTCTCTAAATTTTAAGGCGCATGTAACATATTTTTATTAGTATAAATTACAAACACTATAATTTGAAACTTATATACATAGGAACAATAATTATGATCTCTATGTTATGAGAATCAAGCCTCTTGGGCCTTTAAAAGTGTTGAATGGGCAGCATTAGATAACATACTAGTTTCGATTCTCAAAATTGCAATCCATAATTAAGAAGATCTATGGAAGGTGGAGAGTTTGTAATGTCATTGATTCTGTACATTTTGTTCCCCTTCTAGCATTATATACTTTGTTTGGTATTATTATGCACTGCTGGCACTGTTTCTTTATTTCAGAGCTAGATTGGGCCAATTCTTCCGAAAGGAGTCCAGCTCATCTCGCCATCGCCAACGAGGTATTTACGAATTTGTTGTACGTTATAATAATATATCTGACTTCAAAACTTTGTAAGCGAGTCACAAACGCCTTAATCAGTTACAATTCCACAAAATTTCGCGTTGATATCGTAGGATATGCACACATTTAGGTCTTCCATACAAAATGTATGTAAATCACATCACTGAGGTCTGACGCAAGTCACTGACACTGATACGTGTGAATAGTGAATAGAAACCCATAAAATCTGATTATTAATATCAATGATATTCGGAATACATAACGACACGACGTTAGTACTTATTCATATGTATCAAGCTTTAGTGGCGATTGTACCTTGATTTTAAACGATTTCCAAGAGGGGATTTTATCACGTGTTACATCTTTAATGTCCTGGTTTTTTTAACCACGCTTTTATCATAAAAGTAGATATGTTTTACGGATTATGTTGGGCATTGATTACGCATCGTTAAGCTTACGTAAATGCCTATCATCATCATCTGAAGCCAGAGGACGTCCACTGCTCCCTCCCCTAGATAGCACCATCAGTCACAGTTAGAACTGTCTGCATCCAGTGGCTCCCCACGATCTCGACTTAGCTATCAGTTCAGCGTCAGGGCCGTCACTCGAGAACCTTTTTTTTCTAGAAGCTGTCGGTTCTGCGGGCAATGTGGCCTGCCCACTGCCTCGTCAGCTTAATAACTTTCCAAACTATGTCGGTTAATCTCCTTATCATGCGGATTACCTAATTTCAACAATAATCAAAATAATTTTCATAGAGTAGACCGTACTGCATATAGTTAGCACCTAAAACGGTTTAGTTACCTTTTACCAGCTGTAATACAGTGCAATAAAGCAGTTGGCTTTATTTACAAATGTACACTGGTCATGGGGATTTGCATGTGAAAATTATTATGGTTGGTTATTCGTAGTAAAAAGGTAATTATTAATTAAATAACATATCTACTTTACAGTAGGCAGCTTTCCGGAAGCTTCGTCATATTCTCTTGTCGCCTATATCACAGTGCTTGAAGACAAAAGTTTTCAACCAATGCGTTCTCCCCGTGGTGACCTACGGGACCGAAACATGGCCTCTTAATTTAGGACTAGTCCGCAAGTTTGCGGTAGCTCAACGGGCTATTGAACGCGCTATGTTAGGTGTTTATCTGTCCGACAGAATTCATAAAGAAGTAGTAAGGCAGAGAACTAAGCTCGCTGTAGTGGCAACGGGATGGTCACACACTCAGAATAACAGACGGCAGATGGGCCAGTAAGAAGTGTTGGTCGACCATTCCAGGTGGGAAGACGATCTCCGTGCAGTAGCCGGTCCGGGATGGATGCGAGTAACAGGAGATCGTTGTCATCTTGGCGTTCATTGAAAGTAGCCTATGTCCAGCAGTAAACCGATAAGGGCTGATAATGATGGCGATGAATTACTTTACAGTACCAAACATAAAACTAGTACCAAGCCGCATCCTTTATTGAAATTATAGTGTTCTATAATTCCAATAGCCAACCATTAACTTTTCATCGTTTCTTGGGTTCCATAACCAAAGGGCAGAAACGGACCCTACAACTCAGACTCCGGTGTCCGTCTTACTGCCACCAGCCTATATCTCGTGATCTCGTGATCCATGACCGCTAGACACTTTAATAAATAATAAGTAACTACACTAAAAATTGGTACAGACCCCTCACAAGGGAGTCCGACCTGCATTTGACCATTTTTTAGTGATCGTGTTCATGGAATAAAACTTTATGACGATAAACTTCTTGTACGTGTCTACAGTTAAAGATATGAACGAAATCCGATGATGATTTCAACATCGATGATTGGCTTTCTGTGATGTATTGTTTTAATTGCATTTTTTTGCGAATAGTACTCTTATGCTACGAATATCACGACGGACTAATCCTAAAAATAAGAACGTCTGTACTTGTCATACACGTTAGAAGTTCTTTTGTATAAAACCGAAAATCTAAAATATTGACTATACTTACTTCAAGGTGTCGATTTCCAAAAAAAAAATGTAACTTCAATAATCCTTACTTTATTACTCACTGCTTCGGTTACTACTGGAAGATGTTAGCAAAACATTCCCTCCGATGTGGTAGGCAGAGAGGATCGTGTACGACACGTCACGATGATTGCAGGCTACTCTTGCTTCCCCATACGTATTATTGTCCTCATGCAAGCTCGCCGGTCGCGAAGAATCTCAAGAAGAAGTAGAAGTTGTTCAAATCCTATATTATTTATAACTTTAGCCCTAATTTATTTGCTGTCTGTACGCGTGAATGTGTAGTTGAGGATAGGAGGTTCTTTGTAACCGTTATAAAAACGCTTGGTTCCCTTCGATGATTCCCGTCATATAATTCGCTTACTCCACTATCTGCGGGTCAATATTTTCTCATGAAGCTCGACGTTTTGTCACACAAAATAACGTGTTTTATTGTCGTACGCTGGTAAATGTTTACGGCAATAACAATAAAGAAACACAAACGTATCCTCTTCACGAGTTTGTCTTCTCACGATAAAGACAATTGTTTCATTTTCGTAATATTTCTTTCATTTAAATGCATGATGTCGGCTAGATGCTCCGTCCAAAATAGTCATAGAATTTTTATGCTTTTCAAATAAAACTTTATAAAATGCCCACTACTATAAATAGCCTGCAGATAAGTAAAAATAAAATATATCTTTGTTAAAGGGTCATTGGATAAACGATGTGGCGTGTGCTTACTTGTGTGGTCACCACTACCTAAGGTGATGCTCCTATACTTCTAGAACAAGAAAATGAATTTACATAATTGTACTATATGAAGTACTCACGCAATGGCATGTGCTTTTAATGATATTTTCATTTGAACTGCGGCGGCTGGTCGTCCCGGCGCAAACAACTGGCTCGCTGTGCTGTTCTGTGAACTGATAAACATCTCAGCAGTGAAACAGTTGCTGAATTATTAATAATCTATAGCATCGGCTACTGTGCGCTTTCAATTAGTGAACACTTCAATGATTGAAGAATTATGTGGGAACATCATTTTTATATCAGCATGTACAAATGAAAACAAAGTTTCCGATATCCGTTACATACAACACTTTTATTCCAGTAATTATTTCACAGAACGGCTCTGTTGCATCGCTGGAAGATTTTACAATGTCAATTGATGTGACGGTAAGCAGTGTCGCGTTTCGTGCGGTTTGTGAGTAGGCGGTGGCCCATTGCGTGGTTGAAGGTGAAAAGAAGGTCAACGCGTCGAAATAATTATGCTGATGTTCATGGACATCGGTAGCCGTTAAAAGGCTCCGATTGCTCGTTTGTCCCCGTATACTATAAATAAAACTCTCTTATAATAACAACAGCGGTGTGAAACACTTACAGGTATGAGTTACTCCGGGCTTTGATCAAGGCTTTCGTTCTACGCTTTTGCATATTTTCCGACTGGGTGAATATATTTATACATAACCTCACCTACCAACGATACCGTTTATGCAATCATACAATCATTTTGTGCAATCGTACAAATGCGGAATCATAAAAATTGCCTGCGAGATACATACACTATTCAAGTGATTTGCCTCTCTATAATCCGAGAAACACAGAAGCGATAAGTAGCTAGTACTACTCTGGCAACTGGCTTTTTATAGTTAGCTTTCATTTTCAATCCTGAAATATATGTGCTTTTTCTTCTCGACGAGGTGTTATTTGTACGAAAAAACAAGAAAATAATGTTTATTCAAAGGAAGCTATAATCCATTACGAAAAGTGTTCAAAATGGTATTTTCAAGAAGTATCAAGCATTCCCTTATGTAACGTCCTGTGCGAATAAGCCTGACACCTCTTAGCTGGTCATAACAGAGCAGAAGTCAGTCACCAACTGACCAAACCTAGTTGCGACAGAAGCTCGTGAATAGATTTCACGCTGTAAAAGAATTGAACACCCCCTATTCTGTAATAAATAAATTTAGATGTTCCGTAAGTTCCTCAACTGTAGAGAGACTCTCCATCCATGACAATTAACATGTTTATGTTAATATCGAATACACGTAGATGCAATAAAATGCAAAGGAAGAATATCATAACTGTTACCGATGAAATATTACAAAATATGTTTGATATTCAAATGGCACTGGGGGACTTCCGTTGGGAACGCAGCGAGCCCCCGACGCATCGGCTCTCTCAGGCACAAACACTCGTTTTTTACTGCTACAGCCGATCTGAATAATAACACGCTACATTAGTTTCCCATTATGCCATCGAGACAATAAAATTTGCCCAATTTTACGATCACATTAATAATTTTATGAATGGAAGCCAAAGGTTTAAATAATTCTCGAATGCAATGAAATAAAAAATATGTAAGGGCAATTGGGGTCAGAGCGGCGTAAAGTCAAGGTGTTTACTGTAATGAGATGCCTTTTGCCGGACGCGTTGGCTGCGGGCTTTATGTCTATGGTGATATAGAACGTATACGCAACGGAAGACGCTGGATTCCCAGGGTATCGTATGCGGTAACACCGGATGCCTTTAACCTCAAGTATAAATGATTTATGATATCGATACTTTTATCGATACTATCCAGTCACACTTTTATGAAATAGTTTATGCACCATATCACATATTTTACCTACTACTTGTTTCATAGCCCAACTTAATATTTCTGTTAACTCTAATAACATTTTTATTTACGTATACCTGTCTTGATTCCTCCTTATCCATATTTACTTATAAAATTTAAAAAATATTTAAAAGAGGGTAATAAAATAAATTTTGTAAATAATTTTATCGATATTTTATATTGAAACTGTAACATCACTGAACGTATTGTTGGACATCGAGGATGTTCGAGCACAAAGCAGTAAGTCTATCAGGTTACGCGAAATGTAACCACAAAATCAGCGGCAGCCGCAAAACAACGGAAGCCTCTGGCGACCCTCAGCTCCTCTCTTATTAGTACAATATAATACAACAATAACTTTACATTACACCACAAACTCTATTTGACTAATTCTATCCAAGAGAAATTTTACGCATAACCTATCCCGCATCAATTATTTTTGATAATCTCTTTTACAATGATGATCCATGGGAGTTTTTATGTTACCCATGTTTTGTTTTCAACACCCGCTTATTTGAGATAAAATTAAAGCAAATAAGATAGCATGTCTTTGCGCACGCTTATAAACATCTATAATTACTTGGGAATATGCAAATGAATTGTCACCATTTACCTAATACCCTCTAGTTCATCTCTCTCGGAGAATTTATTGTTGTATTAAACAAATACTCAAATCAAAATCCCAGCCAAATTACAGTCGTAAAAGTGAAGACCATTTATGGCATTATTCGAAAGCATATCGAATCTAGCGCTTTCCATATTGACTACACTGCAGTTCAATATTTTCGTACAACACTATATTTGTATAAGGTGACTAAGGCTATGTGTGTAATATTGTAATATATATTAGGTAACAGATAATGACATGCTGCATTGTAGCCGAATTGGGCAGGCACGGACTCTCTCTCATATAACACCGCACAGTATAGCACAATACCGCGTATAGTGATGGTTGTACTGTCGCGTTTCGTACGGTTCGCCTGTCGATCTGTCGGAGGGGAGGAGAACAGGAGCGCAACGCAGATGACAACAATAATATGTATGCCTATGGATTTAGCTAATCGTCAAAAAGGTCTTATTCCTCGTTTGCCTCCTATTTTTAAAAAAATAATAATTTTATAACAACTACTATATATTATTGTAAACAAAAATTATTTTTAACGCCATTATACTGAAACTATATTTTTGGTTAAAAACTAGTATTTTTGGTTATATTAGTAAACATTCATGTTTTGTTTACAAACCTACTGAGCACTCAAAGAAGTAAGAAATATTTAAGATAATATTATTTTAGAAGTAAAATTGTCTGAGTCACTTTATTTGGCCTCTAGTGTACATGAGGAGTTATAGGTTTCATTTGCGGGCGATTGACGACAATTTTCAATTTTCTTGCGCGTGCGTTCCATTTGAATATTTTAATTTGGGGGGCGGCGCGACTATTTCAATTTATTTTATGAGTCCGGGCTCGGAAGGGGTTCACGCTGCGCTCTCCACGTTTCAGATTAGTAAATATTTGATTGCTTTATAGATTGTCGTGATATATTTATACGTGCATATAATGGAGCCGTAGATGCCTCTTATACACGCCTACCATTAGGGGGGTAAGTAAATTTCATTTTGTACATGTAATTTCATTTTAAAATTTGAAATTAAATATTAAATTACTCTTTAAACTCTTAATTGTTGTTTAATGATTTGTAAATAATCCTAGCCTTTTCAATAGTTGTGGACCTTGTCAGTTTGTTTGTGATATATACCTAAGTATAGTTTAGGTTTACATGAAACTTTCCAGAAACACAACTTGAGAATACACAGATGACAGTGTTACTTTTAGGGTTCTACATCTAAGGAGTAAAAACGGGGGAACGCTAAGACTCCGTGATTCGTTTGTCTGTATGTCGCTGTGATAGCTACATAGCCTTTTTTCGCAGTACTTGTATTAGCGCTGTAACTAACCTAACACCGCAAATATAAGTTTGAACTCGGTGTCCGCGTCCTACTCTTACTTGGCCGGTTTTATCCACACACACTCCATACCACGTGTAGGTACAGTAACAAAGTCTTGATCCAAAATTTATAGACTATAATTATCTTTAGTCATCCATTGTACCATATATGGAAAATTTTCGACGATTAATTTAAATTAAACATCAATACCTCCCAAGAATAACAGGCACAATTAAATATTTTTTCAATGTTTATATACAATAATTTTGACACAGGTATAAATATTATTAAATCAATGCCTCGACACAAGATTTTTCGAATAAATTCCAATTAATTATATTGAACGGCTCATAGAAATTGCATGGCTCAAAGCTAGGCCGCCGGGGGAGTCGCTCAGACAGTGTTTAACCTCACATAGCTATGTTTCATCTAATAGAATTGCGAGCTCGTTATCTGCTCAGATTAAAATATTCAGCATTTGAGTGATTTCACGAGTGAGCGAGCGGCAAAGGGTTGACTAGTCGATTCGCCCGCTTTGAACACTTGTGGGGAGGAACACGCTGTGGGTTAAACCTACACTACACACGAGGAAACATAATCAACGATATGATTTTATTATCACCCTTTATATTAACTTTTAACTAATTTAACTAGCGGAATTAAAATTAACCCAATAGCGAGGGTGAATGTTACATATTTAATATAATACTCATGTCAAAGTATAAGATAAATATCTAGGATTGTACTATTATATAACGATTATCGTGTCCATTCCCTCTTCTATTTACTCTGTATGACTGTGGTATGAAGATGTTTACATTAATTCTAATTCTAATATTTTTTCACTGCCAGATATTTTCTCTTAAACCGTAATAAAGCATTATTCACAGAAGACTTGCTTTAAATTTCTCAAATAATCTCGTCGAAGACCAGTGTTTTGATCAAATTCCGAATGAATCTGCAACCGAAAGCAATCCGAAGCTGTCCCTAAATATTTTTTTTTATTCATTTAATTGACATGGACCATGACAATGGTTTCCTTTTATTCATTTAATTTGTCAATGATTGGTGTTCAGAATCAATAGATTAGGTGCCTATTTATAAATAGTGAGGCTTACTTATTAACATTAATATAATAATCCACAGATCTATAATAAAACCGAAGAGCTGTCTACGTATATCGCGACAGTACACAGCACATCTAGTTTAATATGATAACAATATGTCACGGTAACATCGGACGTAAGCGGACGTGGACGGATACACATTGCACTCCACCCATGGAGCTAATTTAGCTGGTGAAATTAGTTATTCACCTGTTGTTGCCATTTATTTATAGTAGCGACTACAATGAGACTGCTGCGGCGCTCGGCCGCCCAGCCGCGCCCACCCATTATTTGCGGACGCATCAAAACCAATTTGTCGATTTCATATTTACTGTCAGCTGCTACACGTACACGTATACTTGTTAAAGTGTGGACATTCCTATTTATTTTTATATTACATTAGTCGTATGTATTTATACTTACATACGACTAATGTAATAGTTATAACGGCGCTCGGAACTGAATCTCGTCGGCCTCGTAAACATGCTGACAACAATTTTATGACAGAACCTGTTGACAACATCTTTTGCGACAACTGGTTGTCAATAGCTTCTACAGCTAGATAAGGATTTACTTTGATATTTTTTCCACGCCTTTATTACACCACCGGCGTTTTCATAATCATCTACATCGTTTTGGAAAATATTATGTAGCATATGTTGATCACAGATAATGTAGAATTGTAATGAATTTTGATTTAGGGCCAGTTTCCGAGCCTATTCAAATCAGACAAGCAAATAAACAAACAAACAATCAAATGTTATAATATTACTATAGATTAATTTCTGTATTCTCCCATTCTCCAATTGTAATCTCTGGAGAAAAATCAGGCGCATAAGCGGTGTCTTTGTTGTAACTCATCAAGGCAAAAGTGTGTAACACCACTCATAATAATAAATAACTAATATTGCACAATATGATTAGTTCGCAAATATTATCATACTACCTTAGTGCATACTTAAGTTCCATACTAAGTACCTTAAGGCCTTGTCTTAGATCCTGAACTACGAATATTTTATGCCGCTAGCGTTACGTTACCAACTGAGTCATTTTGTCGTCATTATGTAGAATCTCGAAAGTTCTTAATGTTGCATTAATTTGTCGTAGCTTTATCATCTATCTAAGTCCAGATAATTTGTATACTTTTATGTGAATATTAAAGTCAGGAATCACATTCTATGGTTGAACTTGAGGTTTAGAAGGAAGTAAGGACGGAATGAAGAGAGGAAGAGTGGACAGATAGCACATATCTATTATTACTATCAGAAATCGGACGAAAAGTAATGATAATAATTTCATGGTAGTATATCATATGAGAATACAGAGTTAATACTTCGGTTGTGTTAACTTTTAGCTGCGGTTATGGGTTGGCGATGACACTATTTGTTTGAAATTAAATAAATCTCGTTAAAAATTTCACCTAATCGATACACAAAACGCAGGCATCACGTCTCTGAACCGTTTTACCGTAGACTACAATTTTTATAGCGATCACTTGACCAGGCTATATAATTCGTGAAGTACGTGACTATCATTTTTTTTTAAATATAAATTGGGACGGACGCAGCGGTTCAAAGGCGTGATGATATTCCGTACAAGCGGCGAACAGGTGTTCTGTGTGAAACGATCCAAATAAACGTCACGTGCCCCTGCAGTGGAAGCTTCAATAGATTTACAAAAAGTAGATAAAATTATAAACGCTCAAAGTATTTTTATGAAATGCTACAGTAATTTGTGAAAACGATTTTTTGAAAAATGTCCAATCGTTGTATCGAGAAAACTCTTCTTTGGTAAGAAAGGTATAATCCGTCAAACTTAGCTTGTTATGTCGAGAGATATTCACATGTAGAGACGTTGAACTTAGTTATTAAACTAGTATTGCAAATAACAATAATATAGGTGTTAAGCTATTAGTTTGATAGACTCTGATCAAACGTCATTTTCAACCTTTCTTTTAAGTAAAAAGACTCTGTTTACAGAGTATAATAACAAAACTTAAGTTAAATGTCAGAACTTTAATTTGTGACACTGGCAGACAGATAATTGATTTGGTATAACGTAGACAAGCCCTTTATAATTTACTACAAGAAAAAGTTAAAAATATAATAAGCAAAAAAAAGAGTACGATACTAATACTTAGATTTTTCATGTTTCAACGTAACTAATATGTATTAATAATACGTATTTAATATTATTACCCATATTAAAATAATAATAAATATATAACGGTGGAACAGAAAACAAATATGTAAATGTAATGCACAAAAACGTAAAAAAATAAAACACTTTGAAAATAACAAAATCTCTCTAGACAATCTCCAGGTTGTCTCATGGACACACTTGGGCTGTAACATGCAAGGAGCGGCCAATATTTGTCCGCGACTAATCGATTACACCGCGCTACCGGCCACTGTGGACTTATCTGCTCGAGTAATGAGACTGTTAATATAACTACATCATTCATCTTTACTTCTTTATGTTTATTGTTTGTATCAAAATCATTTCTTTAATAAACTCCAAGATGAGTCGATGGAGTCATACAAAGAAAACTGTCCAGCAGAGGACTGAAAAGTACGTGGCATATGACATTCTACATGTTGCATATGTCTTGCACGAAAGAGAAGTCCACGTGCGTGTCGGACCAGCACACTGAGGGTTCCATACCAAGCAAATTACAGGCATTACAATTTGTACAAGTAAACAAACATATGGATGCGGTCATATACATACATTTTGTACGAAACTAACTACTCATTATGTTTGTAATGGTTTTTTTCTGTGTGACTATATGAATATACTAGTTTAGGAAGAGGTAGAGAGAGGAGGAGGCCATGCATGCATAATGCACACACTACATCCTCATATGCAACGGAATTGGGCCGTCAAGACCAGGGAGGTACTTCTTGCTCACATAATACCGCCTTGAAGTGACATCTTCAGTGTCGCGTTTCGTGCAGTTTGTGACTAGCCGGTGGCCCATTAGGGGGGAGGCAGGAGGGCAACGCATCGGCATAGTAATTACGTTGATGTTCATCTGCGTCGGTCGTTGAAAAAAGGCTCCGATTCTGTAAAAAAAAGTGTTTAGTATTTGTTGTTATAGCGGAAACAGAAATAACAAAACATACAACCTGGCAACGGAACAGTGGAGTGGTTTCATCTTTTACCCTTTGTGTATGTGACCCTAAAAAGAAAAGAATTGCAAGTTTTCTGCATTGCATTGCTCGTGATTAGTTTTCAAGTCGATACAGTATAGAGAGGACGGATGAGTTGAGTGGTCGACAGACCATATTAGTTGTAGGTTCGGTCTTTGTATGTACTTTACAGTCTTTGACCTCCACCGCAATTTCACTTACACTACACAACTTAGTTAATATGCACATACGTAACTATCATCATTAATCTCACGTTGACGCAAACAGATACAACACCACAGCTGCGGTGCAGAATTCACTACAGCCCATGCGTGGGATTCGGGCGAGGACTATGATTCAATCCACAATCACAACATCATGACATGAGTCGAACCTGTTTGCTGTTGTCTAACAGCATACACGTTCGAATCCGAATAGTCAGAACGGCGATGTTAATGCAGTCATAGGAGATAATTCCAGTACCCTACGAGAATTGCCAACGAGGTCAAATTGAACTGCCGCACCTGTTAGGTTAACCACGGCGAACGGACGTGAGAGTCGGACCACCCGCCCGTGGTGGGAGGGGCGATGGATCCTCCCGGTCTTGATAGCTCAGCGAGCTCTTCGACAGCCCCAAGATATGATGTAAGGCCTATTTTAGCTGCTACGCGTGAGGGGACCAGGTCCCCTCGACCAAGGTAATAAAAATAGTTACTATAAAGAGTCTTAAATGATTATTGGAAATGCATACTTCCCATCTGCGGGAAAGGAAGGCGGGGTCTGTACCCATATGAACCACATTATCATCTAAACCGTCGCCCGAGATGTGTCTTATAGTAACTGATGAAGCTTCCCTGGATATTTCGACATCATCATCAATCAGCAGCAGCCAGTGTAATTCCACTGCTGGACATAAAGTACAATAGCAGTCTCCAAAATTATAAATTAAATTATATTTTCAATGGTCGTAAGTGGAACACTGCTTTTATAAATGAATAAAGCACTTTATTTCTAGAACATTCTAGTCTTTTACTTGTATTATTATAGTTCACATAACTTTATATTCGATTAAAATTTCATTATGGCGTAGATCAAATGTCGTATAATACATATTTTATTCCAAAAAATCAATTTTCATAACAATGGACGTTATGTGAGGTCAGAACAGCCGTATTATAACATCATCTACATGAAAACAATGCTTAATTGAAAATGAATTGCAAATTTATAATATATTTGTGTATACATTTATGTGTCGGTTTGTCCAAAAAATGTGTTTAAAAGTTATAAAATAAAACAAGCCTTTAGTTCAAGTATTTTATTTTAATTTACTAGACATTAGTACTTCATTTCAATCATTTGCGCGTCACATTTATTATGTAATGTAACCATTACAACACTTACAAGGCTCATAAGTCAATAACTATAATCTTTAAAAATTTAAAGAATATAAAATTATACTCGCATCTTTAGAAAAATAGAAAATAGTGAAAATTGTTGAAATTTTTAAGTTCACATGAAACATAATGTATTGACACAAAAAAAAAATGTTATTGAAAATTAATTATTATTTTCTCTCTGGAAGAATACTTTATTTGTCT
Source organism: Eumaeus atala (assembly GCA_017140195.1). Lineage (NCBI taxonomy): Eukaryota > Metazoa > Arthropoda > Insecta > Lepidoptera > Lycaenidae > Eumaeus > Eumaeus atala. The sequence goes on along the minus strand of JAFELO010000248.1, from coordinate 361,004 downwards.
CTTTTTCCAGTACACCTCAATAGAAATTATATAAGTAGAGCAATGGCATGCACCTTACAACGCGCAGCTGAATTAGGCATCTGCAGACGATGGTAAGCACTTAAGGGAAGGAGGGCCTCTGTATTACAATTAAGCGGACTGAAATGTTCGTTCCCCCTTATCTTGCAAAAGGACCTCTGAGCTTGAGCCCGAAGCCAAAGCAACCGTGTCTATCCTGGTGAATGTAAATGGTATTCTATGAAAATTTTGTGGAAAGGCACCCATCCGGGGCTTATACTCATATTTAAACATCGGCCAGAAGCAGTAAACCTTGGAGTACTCTTAATAACTTGCTATGTTATCCAAGACACCCGCGACCACGTTGGTGTGAAGCTTCCTAAACGTCGGGCTAATAAATAATAAATGCTCTGTTAATTCCAATTAAATGTATTTTCAAATAAAAAATCCAATGGCAGTCGGGCACAGGGTTGTGGGTTGGGCTGTGGCTAATCCAAACTTCAAATTTGACGCTCGGAGATATGCGCATGAATATTAGAAAGAGAAGATCTCTTTGGTTATGAGTTATGTCTGCAGATATCAACATTATTTCGATACACCAAGGCAATTTCTGTGCATTCGTCATATTCGACCCAACTTCTAGAGGACTTAAGTGGCTATTGCACAACCCAAATGAATTTTAACAAAGTGAAGCCGCCAGAATGAGTTTGTGCAAGACAAAGTCACGTACAATGAACACCTTTTCCCGATGCTAAGAAATAATCTCGAAGTTGTGAACATATAGCGTCGTCAGGGATCTGACGGCTTCTTTTAAAATCTTAAAGATCTCTGAAGATCGCGAAGAGAAATATTACTTTGGAGTGTCTGCTGTGGCCATGTTTTGTAAAACGATGTTCATGTGCCGGTTGGTACCATCCCAATATCCTCTTTTTTACAATACACAGTGGCAAACGAGAAATCGGAGCCTTTTTACGACTTCCCTGACACCCATGAACATCCACATAGTTACTATGCCGATGCGCTGCCCTCCTTTTCTCCTCAACTCCAATGGGCCACCGGCTACTCACAAAACGCATGAAACGCGACACCGAAAATATGACTTTACGGCAGTACCATGTGAGCGAGTGGTACTTAACCGGTCGAGCCGGCCGAATTCCACTCCAATGCAGTGTGACACTACCTCCTACTAAAATTATATTTCTTAACCCTTTAAACCAATAATGCTATGAAAATTAAGTATATTTCCATAAAATACACTACTTTAAAGACACGCCTTTCTATTAAAACAATAGTGCTATGTCGTGAATAACAATGAAAAAAAAAACAAATTAGCCCAAATACATTTGTTACACTAGTTCTCAATACGTCTTTTCTACTGGACCAGATATTCTAGTAGTTAAAATCAAAACATCACCAACTTATCACCTTCCTCGAGTACCCATGTACCTATCGTTTGGTTAAATGATGTTTCTTTTCTACTACTACTTTGTAAAAATATGTTAATCTATACATTATTTTTAACGATTACAACCTGTCCTATGTTATCAAGTACCCCTGCCGTCTCTGGCTGTACTGGAGCTAATGTTACTGTGAAAAGAAAATACGTTATACTTATATAACTTAAAAAAGTCTGCAAGAGACCGCACTACTAACAACATATCTTTTAAATTTTTTGTCTTGTTTCTAAACATAACTACACAAGTATTACAAAGAAATAACGTAAATACGTCGGCCAACGAAGTCATTTCTCTATATTACCATCAATCATCCAGTTAATTTATTTTAAATTCTATCAATGTTAATAAACTCGAACTTGAATGGAATATTAACAAGTATCAAATAAACCCTTTTTTATCATTTGGAAACCTCCACTCAGCAGGACGATGACTGAGATGGTTATGTCAGACTTGAACCGACTAAAACCACACGGTGTTCCGTCCCGGTAGTCGGCAGCGAGGCGCCCAGGAAAGAACCCCACCCTAAAAACGATGATCCCTGGACACATCAGCAGATTTTGATAACCTGTCGCTCAACAGATGCTCTCGCCAAGAGTTGCAGAGAGCCTAGCCCCCATGAGCTCGAAAAACGCGCGCGGAACACGTCACGCCACCCACTTCGGCCTGTTTCTGCTAGGGTGTGGGGTGGCCCCACCCAGCGCCCCCAGGCCAGCGCTCATGGAGGTCGGAGGTCATTGGTCTTCTGCGGTATGACTTGTACTTTCCCGCTACCTCTCCGCTGTCCCTTTTGCAGATATCATGTCTCGCAAAAGGAGACATATTCCAAAAAGTCATAGCCAGAACGATGGCCGCGAGCGAGAGGTTTCCTACTTCTATGATTGCAACGAGTTCTTGGAGCTGCTGTCCCCACACTGAACAATCTACAAGAGTGTGTAACGCGGTATCCTCGTGACAGTTCCCACAGTGGTGGCATTCGGATGTTGATATCATATGAACCCTTAAAAATTTGATTGAGATATTATGGAGAGTTTGAAGTTTGATTATTTTAACAAAGAGTTTCACGAATTTCGAAAAGGCACGAAAGGATCTATTATCTAGACATCGATATATGTTAAAAAACAAAGTCCGCAAAAGCTGTCTGTCTGTATGCGAGGGAATTTTCACGAAATATATTGAACTGCTTTTCTTGCGGTTTTCATCAATGGATTGTGCTATTACAGAGAAAGTAATCAGTCAGGCCTGATAATATATGATAAAGAGTTAAACTATTTACTATGGAGAAAAAAAGAGTACTACAATAATTTTGGCATGTACAATTATCTAGCCTTTTCCCATAGTCATGCTTTTCATTTTTCCACTCACCACTTTCACCAAGATTTTAGTTTGGTAACATTCAATTGAAGTCTGCGTAAACATCTTTGAAAGCCTCTTCATCACTAAGTACCAGTTCAATTTATGTGTCTATTTGTTATTATTATTATCGCTTTAAATGAACGTGAAACGGAAGCACGTAGTAGCAATGAAGGATAGCTGATGGACGGATCGAAAGAGTCAATAACATCATCACAATAAAGCTAAATGCCAAACTGTCTCGCGCCTCCACCCGCCGTGACCAGAGTATAGAGGACTCATCGATATTGGTACTTCATTGCTTTAATTATTACTTTCAATTGCATGAAAAATATTCCGTTCATTTATAATTTGAACTTCCTAAATCTATGGTTCAGCTATATGAAAAAAAACTTGATATACTTGTAAATTATGGTACTATAAATTAATCTTGTAAACTTATGTTCATACATATAACATAGCAAATAGAAGTAAATCACAATAACCAATAGCCGGTAAAATATAACAACACACTATATAAATAAACGATTGCTAAAGAGTATAACTTGACCTAATAAAAAAAAATTAACATACTAAAAACTTAATCATCTTAAAAGACAATTTGAAATTAGAATTGCATAAATTACAATAATAATGGCATACGTTTTTATTGTTCACTCAATTCTATTAAAATATATTGCAAATATAAGGTAGTACACCGAATAAAATGAATTATAATTTGCATAAATTTTATCGGATATTAAAAAATGAAACAAAAAGGAAATTAAAAATTGGTTATTTGTAAATCGGTTTACGGACGACATCATTTCACTTGATAACGATTCCTCGCAGGCTCCTTGGAACGTTACTATGACGTCTTATTTTTTCGTGCATGCAACTCTTAACGTTATCGATTTACAAGGCGTTGTCTCATAATTATATATTCTCCCTTATAATGAATGTTATAGAGATGTAGAAAAAAATAACGATTATATTCTAACAAGGTTCAAGAGCGGAGGTTATACATGGTGCGCCGGAATGCTGGAAGAATTTTTACATACTCATTCTTCACAGATTAGAATAGCAAGTACTGAATCGTTCTGTTGAAAGTTCCTGCAGTAGCTTTGGGCGAAGAAAGGCTTATGATGTTGATGAAGAATATGCTGCTACACGCTAAGAATGAACAATTAATTTTACACACAGTCAACGATCAATACTATCTGATCACAGTTTATATTGATAGGTGAAGAAAAGTTATTATTTTCTGAACTATGGTCATTAAAATTTTTGATTAACCGCTTTTGATCCGTGTCGATAAGATGACGCTGCAAGACTCTTGCATAGTCCCTTTCCTTTCGACCGTAGCTAAGTATTTTGATATACTTTTTATTGTTCATAAAGATATTATAAAATATCTTGAAAAAAACCAGGAATGCGGCGTATCGCAGGCAGCCAGGATGTTTAAATCAAGAAAGTTTTTATGTGCTTGCATTCAACCGGAAAAATAAAAGCATAAGTAACTATATATAAGAATAAGAAAAATTAAATAAAAGTAGATTATACGAGGAACTATCATTAGCAATGTTATATGATCATGCCATTTTTTAATAGAGGACCAATGAGCATTTAGAGTTGGCTGGTGTTTTGGTGAATGGTGACCTTAAACGCCGACACAATCCTTATAGAGATGTGATGCCCTCCTGCTTTCCTCCCTCCTATGGGCTATCGGCCATGGCTACCCGAATCATAAAATATAAGATATACCAAATGGAAAATATTACTCCATATGTAATTCTGACATAACACATCGTCGCATATAAATATATAACACTTATGATCAACGTTTTAGTATCACTAGCGGGATAACACATTTTTTAATAAATTGAAAACTGGTAAAAGGACTTTAGTCTTCCAAAAGTTTATATCTCTTCTCCCCGCGGTTTAACTCGCGTAAAATCTGTCCCGAAAGAATATTTTTTTCGGGACAAAAAGTATTCCGATAATAGGTGCTAAGAACTGAACATTCTCGAACAAATTGTTTCATTTTACGACTCTGGGTTACTCACAGTCCCACTAACATGGCAAGGCGTGAGCCGTGATTGGAAAATTATGGAAAACTGCGTAATATTCATATCATTATATACTATGAGTGATACTTACCCACAAAAGTTAATCTGTCTCATGTTCAATAAGCAATTAATTTTAAAATTAGGTATAAAAATAAATTATAGGACGGACGGACATCTTCATACACTTAACGCGCGCACGGCCACGCACGGGACAATCGTGCCCCACCTCGATTGCGAGCACGCCATAGAAACTAACCATTCGTCATCCATTATTCACGGCCTAAATTGCACAACTTTGGATCGCCATTTCTAAATGACATCTAAATCTGTTACTGTATTAACATTGTAAATAAAATTCATACAATCAATCTACATAAATGTCCGTGAGCGTCCGTCCATTAGTCAGCCGGAGCACAAAGGGCACACGCTCATCTCGTAAATCAATTGTGTGTACTCGCATTGAGTCAGTTGCCCAAATCGTACTTAATAACCGACGTGCGAGAGCGCCACGACTTTAGGCTGCACATTGATTAAGGCACATAACTGTAACGCCTCTATTTTTCTAAAAATAAATAATCTAATAAAGACAGAACACTTAAGTGTTCTGTTCTGTCATCATATCCCCGCGTTTTATTGTATGAATGTGAGATTTTCTTAGTATAGAGACAGATAGAAACTTTACTTGCAATCACAAATAGCACAATTATAAAAGGACCGAATTATAAATAAAAAAAAATTACATAAAAACCTTATATTACACACAATCAATGATTTTTTTCCATATTTTGTGTAGCATGCATGCGAAGCCGGGACGGACTGCTAGCATTCTAATACAAGAAACCCGTGCTCGGAATTAAAAAGTACATAATTCCTACTGCATCAGTATAGAGTTGCAGGAACTAATAATTTATATATTCAGTAATGGTAAATAAATCTTGTTTTATTTTCTGTTGACGATAATAATCTACCGATATTACGACGACATATATTATGATCCATGTTGATTTTTTAATTTTTTTAAAGTATCATAGATACCTTTTAAAACGGCTTCTAGCTTAGATTGTGATCAGAATATTAAATGACAGTAAATATTTTATTATAACCATTAAGAACAGGTTTATAAATATTTACTTTATAACACTCTAATGATTATCGGCTATATTTATCATTTTATTTGATGTCATGTTATATATCATTTTGACAATTAATTAATTGAAAAAATATGATACAAGCACGAGAGCTAAAGCTTTTACCATTTATATCTATAATTAAAAACCTGAAATAATGCAATCAGGCGTTGGGTGGAAGTGCATGGTTATACGATCGGAGAGGAATTTGAACGATCTGTTATTGTATAACTTGTGCTATTTTCTCTTTAAGTAATAGAATCAAGTATATTGACTAGGTAGTTGTTGTCATTACGTCGGTTGGTGCTTAGATAACGACCTCAGTAAACAAATGCAGTAAGTGACACAAGACTCGAATGTGACAATCATTCGTCCGATGATAACAAGCGGACTCTTCAACTTCTCAAAGGAGGAGTCGGAACCAATGTACATTTATTTCGCGACGATGGGTTTGATCGTTATTTAAGCAGAGCAACACTCTCTCATATACACTTTTGGCCCGTCGAACGGGCCCTTAAGACCGAAACCCGTATCACTATGCCCCCACTAATCCGATCTAATAGTCTTCCTGCAATATACGATAACGAAAAACCCGAGTTACTAGTAGACAGGCTAGAATCTCAATGTACACTGAGTACTACGCAGCTTCTCGTGTAGTCGATTTACACCGGGAAGTTGACCGTCTCTCTGTATCTCCGGAAGGCTCTCATCCGAGATGTCATCCCCAGACACCGCCTATGTACGAGGTCTCCCGGACCGAATGGGATTACAAACAAAGTGCTTAAAATCATGCCGCCCGTTCTAATTAACCTCTTAGTGAGCATATTCAACGCCCTCTTCGAGGAATGCACTTTTCCCTACATATGAAAGGAAGCCATTGTATTCGTATCCACAGGCCGGGTAAGCCTGGAAACTTGCCGTTGCCGTCAGTTCGTTGAGTTCGTTGAGCCTCAACAGTTTGTTGGCTAAGCTGTATGAGAGAGTTCGTCTCGCTCGGATCAAGGATGTAGTAAGCCATAAAGAACTCTTCATAGACCGGCAATTTGCATTTCGCGAAGCCCAATATTGACCGTTACAAGTACACAACCTCAGGGTAAATATCATGAACGGGTTCAACCGTAACCGTAAACATCCGACATGCGCAGTCTTCTTTAACGTAGCAAAAGCGTTTGACAAAATCTAGCACGAAGGCCTGATTTGTAAACTATATCTTCTAAAAGTGTCGGACAGGATATAGGTTAGTTCTTATCAATAAGGACTACATATCTAACCGACACTTTAGATACCGTGTAAAGGGCACAGTATCCACTTCGCGCGCCCTCAGAGCCGGAGTCTCCCAGGGCTCTGCATTATCCCCAACACTGTATAACCTGTGCACGAGCTATACCCCGCACTATCCCAGAGTAGAGCTGGCGGTGTACCCAGACGATACCGCCCTGTATACGAGTTCAAGATCTGTCAGGGTATTCCGTGCTAATCTCCAGGGAGCCGTCACGTCGCTCAGTGACTGGTTTGCACGATGAAGAATCGAAATCAACTCTGAAAGGAGTAATGTTATATGCTTCGGCGTCGCCGCCATCGTTGGTGACCAACATAGCAATCCTAGGCGTATCTTGCCCCTTATAACCGTCTACGGCGATGAAATTTCGCGAGTAAACTCTATGAAGTAACTTGGAGTTTCTCTTGATACTACTCTCACCTTCAAAGACTACATAAAGAAAGTCTGCAATAAAGCGCGATACACCTTACACAAGCTTTATTATTTAATAAATGCTGGAAGTGAGATGTCTCTTAGACATAAGCTCACACAATACAAAGTCTGTATCCGCCCGATATTGTCATATTCCAGTGTAGTATTTGCTCACGCAAAACCCATAGAGACATTGCAGAAAGTGTAAAATCGCTTCCTGCGTATAGCCAGCGGCAGTCCGTGGTACGTGCGCGACCTAGACTGTCATAAGAACATTGAAATGTCCTTCATCAGAGGACACTTCAAAGACATTTCAGCTGAGCACTTCAACCGGGTTCCCCGTCACCCAAACCCTCTCGTTACAAACGCAGTAGACTACGATCCAAACTATGCGACGATCACGGGTCATCGTTCACGTTCTGTCGCACGAATATGACCGCATCACGACAACTGTCAAACATTACCAGCAAACACGCTCTCCGACACGACACCGCACATCCGGTGTAGGGACACTCAGATGCCCCCGGGGGCGTTCGCGAAACATACACTATAACCAGACACACTCTCAACTCAGACAATAGCACACACATTCGCCTACGAACAGTCCGAACTACACCCCTAGAGTAGGGTCTAATCCCAATACGATCTGCGATTTGCCTGGCTCAAATAATACCGCCGTGCCGGTTAGGCATTCTAAGACTATTGTGCACGAGTTTTTTCACATGTCAAAAGATGGAAGGACCCCTCAGTCACTCTGGCTGTGATAATACTAGTTAAATTAGCTGTTACAAAGACTATCTGCCATCTGTAGGAGAGGGGGGGGGGTCGGCGCGTCTCTCGACCCCAAACCTAGTCTCGTGGCCAGACGAGTACTCATAGCAATCCGATGAAGCTGAACTGGGCTTCTCCTTGCTCGTGGGACGAAGGTCCATTAGGAGTAAATGGTAAAAGAGAGCAACGTATCCTCATAACGTTCTGTTTATGGGCGTCAGTGACACGCCTGCAAACTAAAAAAACTTGCATAATGCTAATGTTCTTCACGAAACACCGCCCATCGATACAATTACTTAAGACAACCAATTTTCTAATTAAAATATTTGAAACATAAAAAATAGATAACCGACGCCGTTTTGTCAGATATAAATTGGATAATTATTCGGTGTTAGTTAAACACCCTAAATGGTTATTAAGATATTAATATAATAAGAGATTAGAGTGTGGCGTGTCGGGGCGTCGTAGTTTGTGTGCGCTCCGCGGGGCGCTCAGCGGGAGGCGCTACCGACGGCCGGCCGCGCCGTCTAATTGCTACACTGGGCCAACTTACAAGATATCAAGTATGTTTATCATAAGAAAAACGATTTCACGGTATCCATGAATGAAACGGTGTTACACTTTTTAATTGATAGGAAATGCTGCTGAGTAAATGCGTATTTAACGAGGAAACATGGGTTATGTCTACGGGAATAAGTGAGGAGTATCCTTCGTATATATTATGATATATACCCATAAAAGGACTCCAATACAGTATAAGTGTCGCTATTTTCAAAAACAGGGCCGTTTTGTTTTTTGTCGAGCCCACGATTAGCCTGATTGAGTACATGTTCCTTCTTGTGCGTAGGGTTAGGTTAACTTTGAAAGATGAACAGGGCATTGACATACAGATGGTAAGTGATGTGACGGATTATTTATGAGCGTATCCTACAGTGATTATTTTGTCCAAATGGGAAACCAGGCCCCTTTCCCACTCGAGTGGGGGAGGCTCGCGCACGGTGCCGGTAAAGTTTCAGAAACTTTGATAAGAATAGTTAGTCATTATTATTATTAACAATGATATATGAAGTTTGATAAATTTAATTTATAGAAATGCATGCATTTATAAATTAGATGATAAAGAAATGTACATGGACACTTCCCGAAGTGAAAAAAAAAACTTAAAAGTTTCATTCATGAACGCCTGGGTGAAACGTTTTGCGTCTAAAATAGGTTGCATGTAGACGCTTTTTGAAGAAATCAATTTAGTAGAAATGTCAACTGGTAGAAGTTAATTAGTTTCAGAATCATAGTGATTTAATTTAAACTTAAAGTATATGTAAATCGTAAGTGAGCTTATTATGTAGCATATATACTTCGTTGTTTCGAAAAAA
>JAFELO010000248.1:334496-351178 GCA_017140195.1 Eumaeus atala | reverse complement strand
ATATTACGGCTACTTATTTTTATACTTTATATTAACTTACGTAAATTCTGGTTTATGGTTTTACGTAAATTTAAGTTTTTAAAATATTTTATCTTATCTGGATGTGATCAAATTTAATTTAATGTATCATATTCCCGCCCAGAGCTTTTAGCTAGCAGGAGCTCAAAAAGCTACAAGGAATTCGAAGACATATTCAAATAAGTATTGACTTTCTAATGAGTATAGTATAATTATAATATAATAATTAAGAGTTTGAAAGTAAAAGAGTGTTCAAAAGTTATAACTATTATCAATAACCATAAACTGATAAGCGTACATCTCAAATGCGTTTCGGGAACGAGTTATACACGCATACATATTTAGTAGGCATCATGTCATAAATATAACAAATTCACTTAAGCATCGAATTACGTCCCACAGCTCTAAAGAGACCTTATCTGTATATCTCGATGTGTTGCCACATCTCAAAGCGGTTAACACGCAGGTGTAAGAGGTGACAAAGTCAACTTCGGTATAAAAATAACTGAGGATATAAAATAAAAGGGTACTTATAAATGCGTAATAATGTTTTTTGGGTGAATAAAAATGAGGGAACCGTACAAATATCTAAATAAAAGATTGGGACTTCATAAAGCCGGACTGCGCAGGCCGGGACACCGTCAGATGCCGCGGTCAGATTATCGACTCCCTCTATCATTTATATCATTTCATTGCGACCGTTTACATTTCATTCATAAGAATGGTTACAGTATTTGTTTTTCTATCCTTTTGCGTCACGATTTATGCCCATTCGTGAGATTTTTAAAGCATGTTATGAGTTTACTCCTTTAGAGACGGCGGGCGGTTTAAAAAAAAATCTGCGGTGAAATAGTTATTTTTTTAGGGTAACACAAGTGTTTTACCACACTTAAGTACGCCGTTTACATCACCTGCGTACCTTTCACTTTAGTTAGTAGCTAAACGGCAATCCTACGGAAGTACGCTGACACATTTCCGTGGCTCTATCGACAGGTGGAAGAAATGTGTTGGAGGTTTTAGTCTTGATGTGAGTCCGAGTCCCACATAATCCCATAGTGGTATGTGTAAAAGTATTTCAGTCTTCGATCCGAATGCCTTCCTTCCTTTCATCACGTTTGTCTATTATCTATACCAATGCCGTAACCGGGATATTTTACTCATAATCCTCATGAAGCTATGATGAGCTATCCCTTTACGGCATATCAAATGAGCGAAAGGTACACAATAAGCCAGACAGAGGGTCTTACTCAAAGAGTAGGTATACTACCTATTCTTTGAGTCTCTCTGTCTGTTCACTTAAACAATTTGGTACATTTTGATGATGCTAGGATTGCCAGTCACGTTGATATGCTACCTAAAGGGCACAGTTAAAGTCTAGGGTAAGTAATTACAATCCAAGAGTATCGTAAACGCTATCCCTATATTCAAACTGCAAAACATGTCACTTTGCATGCTTAGAATATATTTCGTCCCACGTATAAAATAAAATTGACGCCTTTCGCAAATCGATTCAATAATTTTAATTAACGATTATTATCTATCTATGGTAATAAAATATCCTTAATGTCATTAAGAAATCAAAAAGTTACCATCTGCAATAAAGTGTGATAAAGCAGAGTCAACCACATTGGACAAAATTAAAAGGAATAAAGTAAATTTTATTTACAAGCGAAGAAACAAAATATGAGTAAAACGGACCGGAGATAATATTATGAACCGAGCTCGTTTTCATTTTGTTTTAATAAGCCCTCGGCGTGTATGTGTTGTCGATGCTCGCACGTTGCTCCTTATTTATTGACCTATTAGAGATAACATTAAGATCAAGATGCACGGCCAAGGACCTTTGTTATAAAAATGTCTACCTCATTATTCTTAAAAAATTAATGGCAGCTTATATGGACATGACTTAATGGGACACGTCCATACGGACCAATTATGATCTCTTAATAAGAATATTTTTAATTATGAAATGTAAAGCTAACAAGGAATGTCATAAAAATGGTATTCATTGAGACATAAAATTACAAAACAGAAAACCTACTCGCTAAGTAGGTACACCATAAATATAAACGATTATTGCTCGCCAATGCAGAGTTTAATTAAATATATCATCATCGGCCCGTATGAGGTCCCTCTCTTCCAGCAACTCCAATAAAGAGAGCCTGTACATAGTGAGAATCATCACACTTTTGATTTTTCCACTTCCGCGACACACGCGTCCAAGTTCGAAAAGTGAAAAATATATTTTCTCAAAATGAGACCTATTATTCTATTACTAATAAAAAATGTTTACGTTACGTTTTTAATTTACGGCAAATATATTATACAGGTTGTGTCTTTTTTGATCAAATACATGCGGTCCTTCCCAACTGTTTAAAAAAGACAGAAATTTTAGCAAAGGATAATTATTGTCCACCACTTCATCACTTCCAATTTACTACCTTTACTTTATGTACTCGTATGTATATATATATATAACTTGATAAAATAATTGCCTGAAGAATGTGGTGAATGAATCTTCATCCAATCTTGAAAGGGAGTGACAATAACTATGACAACCTTTGCTAAAAAAATCACATCAATAATATATTTATACAAAATTCATTCATAAGCAATAGAATGCCTTTGCCAACATTAAACTTAACAATATCTTTTATATTGTTTTAAGTCGCACGACAGCTTCGTCCTCTAATAAATATTTTTTTTCTGGTAAATTCTTGTCAAATTTATGACTTTCAGATAAGGTTTATTTCATTTATAGATTTTTATAACATGTTACAAATGCATGTCCACGTTTTAGTGAGCCGGCGGCCGATCGTTATAATTTTCGGATTTTGTTTTATCTGTCCAATTTAAATCAATAGTCATTATAGGTTTGAAGGGAAACACATTTTATAATTTCAACGGCGAGCCACGACTTGTTTGTGGAAGACTTTTTATATTTATTGTTCGAGACACATACATAATAAATTATAAAAAAAAAAACTGGTTTGAAAGTATACTCAACCTTATTATGAGAGTAATATATTAATATTGATAATTTATTAGTTTATAAATTTGGATATATCCCTATATTGAATGTATAATTTTTCATGTTGCTCATATCTAATGAAACCTGTTTTTGTTGGCATGTGACTATGAACAAAAATATTTACCGCGTTTTATATATTTATTTTGCTTACGGAGATTAACTGTGGTCAAAGTTACGCATTGTGAGACCTCCCATTGGGTCACTCGCGCTCTCGTAGATCGAACAAAACACAACTGTATAGCCATCAAATCATGTAATTGGTAGAAAAGAAAAAAGCGCCTCCTGCTCCTGTGGAGTTGTAAGCTGATACGTATTTATAACTAGGGAAAATTGTTAAATATAAATATGTAAGAAACAAAAAACATTAAATATCCTTTATAATAAAACTACTTTAACGGATTTTTGTTACATATCTTTAAAGACATTAACATAGTCTGTATTGTGATGACAGCTATGACAGCTGATGCCCGTGGTTGATACGTACAATATCCAGTACGGCCGCGAAGGCCATGAGATGAGGACACCTTGGGTGTGTACCTTTTTTTTATAGCATTAGGGAGCAAACGATCATTCCATTCGATAACTACCGAAGCCCATGGATTCGCATGATACTTACGCAGGTGCGTTGCCCTGTTATCAGTATATATATATATATATATATATATATATATATATATATATGTATCAGTAAACTAGAAGTGAAAGGGCAAAGTAAAAAAATTCAGGAATTATGTCTCTAATCATGTCATACTAAAAAATTTATAATCTGTAAACGAATTACTATTGATTTCCATTATTTGAAGGTGTGTTGAAATATTTTCTTCATATTTCAAGTCCGTTGAATACGAAATTGCAATCACTATGTGAAGTGTGTTCGGAAACGTTGTCCATTTTACAGAGGAGTGCTATTATAAGAACAGTCTGTGATGACGGGCATTATCTCCCGCCAACAGTGGTGAAGATATTATGATCGAAGAATGTCGTGTCTCTAGTTAATGTTAATGTCCTTACATATATATTATTTCCGATTTCGACCTATAGTTACGTGTTATATAACCGTACCGATGCCCAAAATCACCGCGGGAGCAATCAGTGTAGGTCCCGACATCATAGTCAACCCTGTAGAGTGATAGAAAAGTTTGTGTCAAGATGAGGTACTTTAGTACAACATGATGTGTACATAGGTACAATTCAGTTTTTGTGCCTTTTTATTCCAATATGTGCCAGTAGTATGATATGCAAAATAATTTATTAAACAAATAAATTTATATTAAAATTTAAAATATATACAAAGCAAATGTCAAAAAAACTAAATAGGTAGTAAATGATAAATAAATTCAATACACAAGCTTTCATTAATGGTCTTTAAACCTCGTGTATCACTTAGAATTCAGTATCAAATCATTAAAATTCTCAAAGCTATATAATGACAATTTTAATAGATAATCAACACGTTAAGTATAATGAGGAATAGTTTTCTTTTTATGTGAACCCCATATTTATCAGATTATTTGCTTATGCGTCTCTTGCATGCATAATTTGGTACAAGGCTCTTTATACGTTTAAATTTACAACAAAAAAAAGTAATAATATATTAACAGTGGTTATCATGTCTCTTTGTAATATGTCCCAGTTGTGTTTCACAGCCCTGGTGCTTTAAAAGTTACAAAAACCTAATATTAAGTCCTTCGTTGATTTCTTTTCGTACAATTTCTAAGATCTTATAGTGTGTCTCATGTATTGGTAGATAAAGTCTATCATTTGGTGCGTTTCTGTTATTTTCCTTAGTACAAAGGTGCTGAACAAATCAGTTACATTTTCTTGTGTTCCGCCTGGAAGTTGCCTTTTATTGCGTTTTTATGCATCATTGGTTGTAGTTAATAGGGCCATATGAGTCCTTATTATTCTGTGTTTATTTCGTTCTGTCCTTTTGAACTGGTAGCCCGAAGTTACGGTCGCGGTTTATTAAGTATTTTACAATACAAATTCTACAATATATGAGCTATATGAGCTTACAGCAAACATATATCAGACATTAAACACCGTCGCGTTAAAAAATCTGCAGTCTGCAAACACACTAGAAGTGGCCCCTGTCATTACATCAGATTTGATAAAGCACAAATCCTCGCGAAAGAACACTGATTCCGTCGAAGAACGATCCTTGAGGCGTTGGAAATTAAAAAAACATCTAAATTTCAATAGTAAAGATGGTTGGGTGCTTCCTTACGCTTGGAACCCAGTCATAAACATAATCAAATCAAAATCAATCACTCACAGCTGCACAATACAACAAGCGCTTTTTGCGTCAATCGGAACTACTAATTAATTATGAAAAATCTTCGGGTATTTTTCATAACTTATGGATATGAGGACATCTGTCATCTCAGTCCACCCGTGATTATGTTAGCTGTAAAGCTTCTGAAACGTTGGGTTTGTTAAATACTTAATGAACCGCGATAAAATCCTCAAAAGTATTATTATTATTATAGTCTGTAACATACGCGCCCAACTAAAGATTAACTATTAATTGCCCGTCTAGTTATCGTTTAAGTTAAAGTATAGCGATGTGGTACAAAAAAAAATTGCCGTTATTAGGCACAGCGACATAACATTATTCAGAAAATGGTATGTTGAGGATACGGGTTGCCGAGGTTCGGGGTGGTTGGCGCGCTATGGGAGAGGCATATGTTCAACAGTACACTGCTACTTCACATTGGCAAGCCAGTAGAAATGGAAAGCAGAACGTTCGATAAACAAAGCTTAGTTTTAGTTGCATGGAAACGCTGACGAGATGATGACACACTTTATGCATTTGTAGATTTGGCTACTGATGGAATTTTGTACTGAATGGAATTCCACATTCGGCCGTTATCTGTAAGTGACATCCGATCTGCTTGGGCTTGCGCAATATTCTGTCGTCACAAACACGGCCTCCATTTGAGAACTCACCGTCCCGGGCCTTCTGTCACGGCACTCCATGTACGTATTATATCGATATCAATTAGCAAGAACCGTCCGTTTGCAAAGGTGAAGTAGGTTCAATGAATTTGATCTGTTTTATGTACTACTTATTGTTTGCGACCTCTAATTTAGTAGCACTTTTTTCATAGTCTGGTAAAAGTGATGAATTAAAAAATAACTTAAAACTCTGCTGAATCATCACTATCGGTATTAATCATGTGTTGAATATACACAGAGGCGTATCAGCACCGACAACATATGCTGTCTTTGTTCGTTTATAGAAAATGTTCAAAAACTTCAAGACTCAATTGCTGTCGACATCATGCCGATCAACGCTGTTTTGGCGAATTTAAACTATGGTCAATGTTGGAACAACTCCTTGTTTCCTCGAACTTCTATTTATCTATCGATTGGTTTTTATAGTTACTTGCAAATACAAAGTTAACAAAAAATAATAAAAGTTCTTGAGCTAGGAATCTTTGTTTAAATCAGTAGAAATGTAATCAACGGGTGCCTGCCATTTAAATTCGTTTCAGTAAAGAAAAATAAGTAGCGCAATAAATATTCAAGAAGTTGTTTTAATTTCTTCTTTACACAACGTAGATTACCAGACGCGATCGGAAAACTTTCCTGTTTTTAATTTTCTTTAAAACATCCGTTTTGTTTTCTGAATTTATTTTTAGCGGATAGTCGAAAGGCTTCGTTTACTTCAAAACGCTTATCTTCCTCTAAGGGTAGATATACTAACGCTTTTTAAAGATATACCTTCCTCTAATATAAACATACACAATTTTCAACTTTAGCGCTTTGAGCCAAGTTCCATTATAAGAAAATTACCTACAATTCTTTAACTTTTTTAATTGCTAAGTAGAATGCGAACTTTACAGACTAATTTATTTGATATTGTCTTTTTTTTAAAGCGATTTCCTATTTATATGAAGCTTTCTCGTCTAATTTAAAATACTCTTGACATATTACAATTGTAGTACAAAGAGAGCATATTGGACTATTATTATGAGGTATGGGGCAAACTAGCAGATGGTTAGCATCTGCTGTCACCCATAGACATCCACAAGACTGGGTTAGTATCTGCTGTCACCCATAGACATCCAAAAGACTGGGTGTCTGCTTCGCCGTCCTTTAAGGAACAGGTATACTTTTTCTTTTGAAGAAAAAGTCGTATCGGATCAGAAATACTGAGGAAAGCAGCGGAGTGTGTGGAACCACCACAGTAATATGCAATTACAGTTAAGTATACCTGTGGATTAACAACGAGATGATGGGCGTGATGTAGCAGTCTGTCGTGATGTCTAGAGATGGTATTCTGCTGTTGATAAGAATTATACCAAACAATTATTCGCTAATTTTCCCATACAAAATACGATAAAAGATCCAGAGGGGACCGACATCCCTCTGTTGGACCAAATGATCGACCTGTGTAGAAATAACCTGGTCGACAACGATTCGAGTTCATCATGTGTGCATTACTGCTTTGAATAAGATTAGCAGGAAACACATCAAAACTGCATACCAATGTGATCATTCACTTTTAAGACTTTCCTTTGCTTTTGGGCTATTTACCTCAGAATAATTCAAAACGGGACCTTATAGCATCACTTTGATGTGCGTCTGTCAAGGGAAACTTTTGAATTTGAAGTGAGAGGATGCGCTTCTCGATAACCTAGAATTATGGAAGCTGGCAAGATCTATATTGATGGTCTATTATATAACTGAACAAAACTATTAGCAACTTATATTTGTATTTCATCAATGCATATATTTATTGAGTCATTTCATGTGCAAGTTTTAAAACTTACACTTCGCAAATGTAAATTTCAATATTGTTCAATATGTTGTCATCTCATATTCGTAGTGAGAGGAATCAGGACCGCAGGCGTAACTTGCTCAAGCGCGGGAAAAGGATATATCGGTAAAAGGAAGGCACCGGCCCGGTTCTCAATGATTATATCTGAAGGTCTCACCAAGCACGGCCTCCATAAGTATGACCATCAGTCTAATGCGACTTCAGCAGGACATTCTTTCAAAATTGAATGACAAATATTACTCGACAAATAAATGACTAAGTAATATGCAGAGAACAAATATTAATATCGTTTTTACGAGCACGGTGTATCAGTATGACCCAATCGTCAGAGTGATCCGGCAATCATGGCGAGTCGAGCTCAGCGGGCTCGCGTTATCTCCCGAGCTGCCAGCATGCATTGTACCGATGCACATATTCCTAACAATATTCTACCGTAGCCGCGACTAATGCTTGGCAGATTAAAATCCTGATTTAATGTCGTATTGCGTGCTCAGATTTGTTATTCCGGAATGTCTAGGAATGTTTTGGATATTGTATTTATGATAGTTGCTATACGAAATATTGTTCGTGTCGGATATTATATTGTCTTATACGATGTAGGACCTCATAATTCTTCCACCATGTTGTTATCTAATATGATTACATTATTTATTCCTATGTGAATATCAATATACTGTTTATTTTCTTTTTTGCATTATTAGAACCCGTGGTTACGTGTTTAGTTTTCAGACAGGACTCCGCGGAACCGATAACCGTTGGGAACGAAAGCTTCTGTGGCGGCCCCGCAACGGAAGACGCAGTGTCCGATGGCGTTGGTTTGACTCTTGTTTTGTAGACATTATTTATTGTATAGGGGCAAACGAGCGATTTGGATTATGGCTTGCGGGTATTGTAAAGTATCGGATATAATAAGAAATATGGGAAAAAATATATATGTTTAGTACCGGCTGCACCAAATATATAACAACAAGTCATGTAAAAACCTCTCCACACATAAAAATAAGTTAAATAATTGTTTTACGCGTGGTACAAAAATAGATATGGTCACGGAAGGGCTTGACTTAATTGAAGGTTTAGGTCACGCAGTATGCTTAATGTTACAGCTTTAACAAGTGGCTTTAGCGTCGCGCAATAATCTTATTAACAGTTTAAACGCAGCTGCATTCGAATGATTGCAGAAAATTCATGATCAATATATTTATAATGGTAACCACATATAATACATTCGTATTTTACATACTAATGATAAAATTATTTTTTTCGTTCCGACTTTACTGAGCACGTACAATTTTAATATCATAAATATTTTTATAAATGGATTAAGCGTTGGTAGATTTACACTGAGACGCTTCAATTTTCCTTCCCGATCTGAAAATACTAATAATGTTTCTGCCTTATAAAACGAATAAATAAATTATTTTGATTCTGGCGGACAGATAGCTATCTCCAAGGTCCACAACGGGCCAAAATTATGATGATAACGATAGTCATAACTACATGTACAATAAATTAAAATAATTTTCTACGAAATATGAAATCCCTGTTTACTAAATATTAACAACCATTTGTCGGCGATCTTTCAAAGAAAAAATTCAAGCTACGTTCCAGCCATTTATCATCCACAGAAATTATGACATAAAAGTAAATGATTGCAGTTTAGATTCTTCGGGGTCCATCCGATGGATCCGCTCGTAAAAACTGATCCTGTTATAGTTTTGCGAAAGCAATTAAGTTATAAAACTTAGAGGTCCACTGTCTTGATGAAATATTCCAATTTGATATTAATGCTGGTCCATTTATTGCACTGTAATATAATGTATAACTATGCTAATTTATTTATTCAGAGCCCCATATTGATATCTTTTACAACGTAATGGTTCGAGCATAACGTTTATTACCCGTAATATAATATTTTATATGAACCGAAATAAAAATATATTATTATCCATCGTCCTTAAAACAAAGGCCAGGACGTAAATAATTTTCAATGTTCCATTTTGATCTTGTTGGGAAATGTTTCTTTGTTTTCAGCCTTAATTTTGTCGTACTAGAAGTACGACAAACTTAAGCTTCTCGTATAGGACCCAATAACATTACCCCTAAAGTGTTTCTCGATCTTCAAATAAATTTCTTGATATTTCCAGTAGATAGTATATACCTATAGATTTTTGTTAATTTCTTGATGTTAAGCCAGTCATACTTCGTGCTTAGACACAGGAGCATTGTGTCTAAACACTGGCGCAGTATATTTTAAGATTGTTAAGTTCTGTGTACACAAGGCCTGCAATAGGCGATCGATTCCAGTGCAAAAAAAATAGTCTAGAGTAGTATGTTTAGAATTGTGAGGCATATTGGATGGGAAAATGCACCTACGTGCGGATGTCTATGGGCGTTGGTAATCGTCAAAAGGCTCCCATTGCTTGTATGCCCCATGTATTACCACTGTCAGTTGTACTGGTGCCAAAACAATTGTTTTTCTTTCGGACATGAACGTATAATTATACTATGGTCATTTACTGCACTACAAATTCAACACATTTCTACCTAATTGCCCGTCTAATTCTAGATCAACTATTAACATAGATGCATCCATTTTAATTAATTGTAAAGCTGACAATTTATCAATTGCTACTTGAAGTGCCACCATCGTCATCATCAGCCCGTACATCCACTGCTGTACATAGACCTCACCCATTATCGAAGCTTATAAATTATGAGCATGCATTTAATTCATAATATACCTTATTATGGCCGTCCTGATGTTGATTGAAAGAGGCCTATGGCCAGCAGTGCACCGATGAAAGCTAATGATATATATTATCATCATCATCATCAGCTCTTATCGGTCCACTGCTGGATATAGGCCTCTTTCAATGAACGCCAAGACAACAAGATCTTTTGCTACTCGCATCCATCCCGGACCGGCTACTGCACAGAGATACGTCTTCCCACCTGGTGAATGGTCGACCAACACTTCGTTTTCCTAAACGCGGTCTCCACTCCAGAACCTTACTGGCCCGTCTGCCATCTGTTCCTCTGAATGTGTGACCAGCTCATTGCCACTTCAGCGAGCTTATTCGTCGCGTGATATCGGATACTTTACTCCTCTGCCTTATGACTTCGTTACGAATTCGGTCGGATTGAGAAACACCCAACATAGCACGTTCAATAGCCCGTTGAGCTAACGGTGATGATATAATAAACATCTATAACGTTGATGAGATAGTGTTTATACTATAGAATGTTTATTAGCAGTAGTTTCAGATTTCGCAAGAAGTTTTCAATAAATTCATAATTGATTGAAAAGCCAGCTAGCGTTGAAATTCTCCCATTTTTTCCAAGGCCTTCGTTGTTGTGTCTTGTTAAACGCACGATGGGAGAACATGATACGTCGCTCCGCTAATTAATGTAAGCACTGAGGGGTTAATTAATTGTCGGCTCCTCGTGTATGGCGCATGAAATATTTATAAAATTCATAACATGGCTAATTATGAAACATCGCCGCGCCCGCTTCTACGCCACCCGCAGGCATTCCAACGAACCCTTCTTCGTTGCGAATAAAAACGGAATATATATTTGCTCGCTTCAATAGTTCGCGTCCGCGTAACCTGATAAGTACCCTCGCTGCGTGCACAATCCTCGATTGTTTTTATAAAAATCCATAAACGTCTAGAACTATGTAGTAGACGATTAATAGAATTATATAATAGTCGAAGAAATGCTGTAACAGCAGAGTCATACAACAATCTGTTCGCACATACACTAGTTCCATTCATCAAGTGATAATATCTAAACGAAAAGAAAATAAATCTTAGCAGACGCGTCTGTATTTGCTGGAACCATTAAATTTTGTTATTGTTAAACAAGTGACGTGCCATCTGCAGCGTTGGCACGAATATGGCGGCCGTTAAATATTTATCAGAAAATTAGTATGCCTAAACTAACGAAATCAATTAACTCAAGTTTTTGTGCATAACTGGTCTCGGGCAACGGCATTCCGGGATTTCGCGACATGGATGATGTCCGTCAACCGTGCAGCCATAACATTGTTTTAAGTACATATTTTACAAACGTTCCGCCTGTTTTTACCCGCCATCGATATCTTTAAGCTCGTTAATTCGTTACAAATTCGAGCTGGTTTTGGGTGAAGAAAGGAAACATTATATAGGATAATTGTTATAATCGTTGATTGGCTTCATGTAGAATTAGCAGGGATATTCTTACACGTTGTACATGGATAATGAGTCGTGACATGCTTCTCGTATTCGTGTTCTTATAAAATTACTTGGACATACAATTTTATTTGATTAACGTTTGCACTGGAAGTAGCAACACTATTATCATTATAAAATTGGTAATTTAGTGTTAAATGTCTAGTACGGTTGATAATAATCGTAGAGAAACTAACGCAGCAATACAGGTTATGAGCCCGAGAGCATTATGCTATAAAACTTTATTGTTAAGCATACCTAGGCATAAATGATAGTTCGAGAGGCTATTTACACGGCCATATGTAATATACGCCCAATGGTAAGTACAGCTCTAGGACTCATTAAATGGTTATTTAACTAGAATTTAAAATTATATAAGCTGAACTTAGTAATGCGTTGAATAAGCAATGAATTTACTATATATGGGAACGTCATGAATAAATATCTTATATTTACATAAAAGGATATCAAAACCACAACCTTTGGTGCCCTTATGTGTCATGGTGGCAAGTCAAAGTATTCGCAAAATGCGCTGATGTTGTGTAGTTTTTATTGATTTTAATAGAGCTAATACAATTTCTAATGGATATTAGAGTATATAAATTAAAATTTTAACATGTTGTGTAACTATTAACAGATGGTTTATTTGTAGCCACAAAGAGGTTGTTGAAAGAATATAGATAAGCCAAAGCCACGATGACTCAAACTTCAAGTTCAAGGTCACGAATCTCTCCATGAGCCAAACATTCACGTCGGCGCCATGGTAAACTTAGTAGCCGTGCACGAGCCCCACTCCTCAGAGTCCGGGGACCCCTTGTTCCCACTGGCCATGATAACATATACTCATATTGGGATCCACGCGCCACACGACCCGCGGCGACATAACCGTCACTTCACTAATCAAGAGGTATCATTGCGGGCCCGACTACAATGTAGCATGTCTCTACAACGCGCTGTTACACTTGTATCTGGTGATTATCTCTTAGGAACACTAGGTAAGACATCGATTGCGACATCATGAGATCAGACAGCTCAATCCACCCGTGACCATATTTAAATGAAGCAATAGAATCCGTGAAAACAGATTTATTGTAATGTTTTTTTATATCGCAGGGAAGATGCGTTTACGCACCATCCAACCGGTTCTGGGTGAACCGGGAGGTTGTGTCGGGCTCGGCACGGTGAGGGCGGGGGCACTACCAACTAAAAACCACAGCGAGAGCCTTCGGCCGCTGTATTGAAGTGCCCCGGATCTATCAGCAACGGGACACTTCAGCGATTGGCCGGTCTCAAATAAAGGTCCGGTCCCCTTCACAAAAGGGAGTCACTTCGGCTATAAAAGCGACTCCGACGACGTTGCAGCTTAGTGGATTCAGGTGCCCGTCCTAGAACCCCGGCTACGGAGATCGTTCATGGTAAAAGGCGCTTTAAATATCGTCTTCCGCGGATACCCACTCGTCGCCTACGGAGTGGGTCCGCACCCTCAGCTTCCTCTGGAGCTCACTCCGTGACTTCCTGGAGGGACATTACATCCTCGCAAAAGGAGGCCACTGCTGCCCAACACTGTTCACTTTCAAGAATCGTATGAACAATGCTCGATAGCGAGAGGTCCTCTCTTCCGAACACCAAGTTGTACCGCTGTATAGACCACGCAGGGCACACCTCAAGTGTGTGCTGGGCCGTATCCTCCGCAGTGCCACAAGCATCACAAATAGGATCGGGCTCCCTCAGACCCCTCCTATACATGTACTCGGAGAAGCAGCTATGCCCGGTGAGCACCTGTGTTAAACGGAAGGTCAGGGGCTTCCGTTTCCTGCGCATCCAGCTCTCAAAGACGGGGCGGAGTGCAGCAACAGTCCGTACGCCATATCGAAGCTGTGCCAAATCTTCCACCCAACTTTCCAAAAGTACCTCATGCTCACGTCCGCGGGTCACTGGATTTCTACTGGAGAGGGTAGCTCCCACACAGATCTCTTCCTTGCCAGGAACAGATAGACTTCTGCCAGCACCTCTGCCACCAGTTCCCATGGGGGATCAGCCGCGAGAGCAGTGCCCGCTCCAAAGCTGGTCGTGCGATACCCTCTTATTACCCTTACTACGGTGACTCGTTGCGCCTTTCGCAGGTGGGCCTTATTTTGCACAGTGAGGGCATCGGCCCACACTTACCACAGGACTCGGCTAACGTGGTGTAATAAATCCACAGATATTATTATTATTATGCAAACTTAAGACATTAATATCCGGATAGTAGGTAAGTAGCTTTTTTTTTACGGAGGGTCTTAATACTGGTTGGCGGCGCTAGTCCAGCCTCAATAGTTCGACTGACTATGAAGACTTTTTGTCTTCAGGTTTAGGGAGACGATAGGGGGACAGACCCCCCTCTTTTCCCGCAGATGGGAAGAGATGTACGGGTTGATTGTGGGCGTGCCCTATAGTAATTATTTTTGGGACCGAAAGGGGGAAGCGGTCCCCTCCCCACTCTAGTGGGACGGCGCGCGCAAGATGCGACGATGGATAAGGATAATTGAGCTCGTTTAATGTTTGGCTTAACTGAGGAGGCCGGCCTCCTCCCCCCCCCCCTCTGACGGAGGGGGTCGATTTTCGCTACAAATCGGCAAAAAAAGCCGCATTCTTAATTTATTTATTATTAGAGCTCTCTAGAGTCGCGTTATTTTATTTCTATCAATCTAAGCTCTCAACTTACGGATTCGAACCCAGTCCGTGTTCGAATCCGTAAGCGATGTGAGATTTTGACATTCTGTCAGTCAACTAACTGTGTCACTATATGTAAGATTTCATCGTTCGACCGGCGCGAGCGGTGTATATCGTATTGGTTCTAGCAGGAAAAATACATTTACGCACCATCCAGCCGACCCAACGGGGCTTGAAGTGTGTGTCGGGCTCAGGTCTTGAAGCGATAGCTACTACCGACTAAAAGCTGCTATCCGTTAGCTGGCCCTATTGGCATTTTACAGCGGGAGCGTGTCTTGGTGTTTCTTTGTTTGTGTTCTTGGACGGACTTAGCTACTGCTATCGCGATCGCGTCGTCGGCCTCGTGCAATACGTGCTTCGGCCGACGGTAACGGGAGTCGGATAATAACGTCGGGTCGTATCAGGTAAGTAGCGAGCGACTCCACCGTGGTTCAAGCCTTGACATGGCAGTGGGGCTTAGTAGCCTGGGGTGGACCCAGGCGAAGCCAATTTAACTGAAGGGGGATCTTTGCACCCCTCTTATAAGAAGAGCGTGCTTGAAGATCAGGAGGACGAATCGCTCTCGGTACTCCTCTTATAAGAAGAGGGGACCTAAGAGCAACAGGAGATGGCGATTTTGCGCACGGAGCAAGGGGCAAGTATAGGATTCACCCCATTGTACTGTCCCAAGGTCGGTGGGGTTTACCTGTAGTGCGGGGCAACCCCATCTGTGGAGGAGGAGCCGGTGCCTTAGGTGGCTGACTGGCCGTCGAGGTGCCCTGATGATTGTTGTTCCAGGGCACCTCACCAAGAGCGGCACTGATGGCACTCGCGTTGGTTGTTGTGGGTATTCGGCACTATCATGTGCCGCGAGGCCCACACACCACTAGACCTCACCCGGGACCGGTGAAGGCGCGTAAATGCGTCTGCCCGCGTTAACAAAAAAAAGGTAGGTAGCTAGCTAAATTATATTATTAACATAAAAAATACCGAGGAACACATCGATTGCGAATGTTAGCGTCTACCCGCATGATGACAATTACAGAAATAAAATTGTAAATTATTTCGTTTGATAAGTAAATAACCTTGAATAAAATGTACGTTTTATATCGGTATTTTTGAATGTTTGTAGTACCTTCTAATGGCATTACTCGCTCTTAATTTAGTTATACATCGCTTTTATGGTATCATATTAATTTAGTTAGTAAACCTACCGATATATTATACTGCAAAGTTTCTCGAGAGGCGGTCCCTCACCTGAATCCGTTGTTTTTTTTGGACCGCCTTCCATACATTGGAAATGACCTGGTCAAAATCGTGTGGAGCCGCTGGATGCATACAGCTCGTGGCCGTGACTTGTGACGTTGTGATGAAACCTATATAGATAATGGTTGTTTTTATTCCATTTATAATGATTTGGCTTAAAGCTAGTTTCTAATAACAATATTACTATAGTTTATGAAATGTATTGTCACTACTTAGTAAAAATTTGTATTATAATTTTAATAAATATTGTACTTATTCAAATTTTATCTGTACATAGGTAAATTGACTGTTTATAGGCTATTATTTTTTAAAGTTGTTTTTTTTTATTGTTAGGAACAGAATCACGAATTCGTATATATTTCGTAATACTCTGGATTGGTAGCAATGATTTACAAAAATACATTAGGATAGGTACACGAATTCATACTTTACGACTGTAAAGTTTGTAGTATTCTAATTATTCTGTGATTGTACAGAAACAAATTTTTTCCGCAAAGTCAAACTTATCTTATTTTATATATTATTTAAGTATATTTTATATATTACTTAAGTATGATCGTAAGTTGTTTTTACATTGTGCAAAATTTGACAATTGTCCTTTCTTATGAGACAGGTGGCAAACGAACAGGTGAGTAGTGACCGCCGCCTATAGACATTTGCAAGACTAGGCGTCTTGCCG
>JAFELO010000248.1:322318-334454 GCA_017140195.1 Eumaeus atala | reverse complement strand
GTGTGGGACTCGCGGCACATGATAGTGCCAAATACCCACAAAAACAACCGCGAGTGCCATCAGTGCCGCCCTTGGTGAGGTGCCCGGAACAACAATCATCAGGGCACCTCGACGGCTAGTCAGCCCCCTGAGAGACCAACTCCACCTCCACAGATGGGGTTGCCAAGCACCACAAGACAACCCCACCGACTTTGGAACAGTGCAATGGGGTGAGGCTCCCATCCTCGCCCCTTGCCCCGTGCGCTTTTAGGCTTTTTTCCTTTAGGTCCCCTCTTCTTATAAGCGGGGTACCGCGAGCGATTCCTCCTCCTGATCTTCAAGCCCCCTCTTCTTATAAGAGGGGTGCAAAGATCCCCCTCGGATCAATTGGCTTCGTCTGGGTTTACCCCAGGCTGCTGAGCCCCGCTGCCACGACAAGGCTTGAACCATGGTGGGGTGTAGGTAGTATCTATACCTACTTACTATTTATCTTTTCTTATTTTTAACACATATAAAATTATCTCTTTAGTAATAAATAAGTAACTCCAGTGTAGCAATTATGTTTTGAAGCTTATACACTTTATAAAAAAGTATATCTGTCGCCTTTGACTATAAGGCTTAATGTTCTTCAAAATAGGTTGAAGAAATGTCACACTTTTTCCTTTTGGCGAGGTTGAGGATGTATATATTTGGGATGACTGACGCTAGATGCCATTCCCAAATCATGGTTAAATAGTTCTTTATTTTCTGCCGGGAACCCATATATTCGTATCACAATGCACGAATTATTATTTCATATAAAATGGTGAGTTAATGATTTCTTACCGACGTCATGTTTCATATCTTTATTAATGTTAAATTGTCTTAATTCTCTTATGTGTGCACATTGATAGTAGTACTTACATGATCTATATGGCTATTCATTTGTTAGACCGTATCAATTATGTTTTAGTTGGAATAGTTATGCCACGTGTGAAATTTTGATGTAAAATTCTATTTAATTGTATCAGAAAATGTAAAATATAGGTTAGGAAATAATAATTATATATATCAATCCGTCCATCCAAGTTGCAGCCGAGAGTCTCGGACAACTGCCAGATAAGACTTCATACCCTCACTTAATACTAACCCTATTTTGAAGCTGTATTGATTCCATTGTTGTTCTTGTATTATTTTAAGTCTGTCCTGGGCTGTGAATGTGGAAAGACAACGATTAAACAAATGTATCTAAAACTAAACCCCTTATAGTATCTTTAACGCCATGTGAACTCCTTTTACAGAATTTATAGAATTATATCCCTTTAATTACGTTAAATTGTAATACCAAGTCAACTTAAGTTAGTGAATGATCTGAAATTTATATTTATCATTCACTAACTTAAGTTTTTATTTGACCACCTTTATTTCATCTTTGTGTTTTATAGGTACCTGTTGTAGAGTTTATTTATCTAGAAAGACTAACTCCGCTTTATATTAGTTATTTTTTGGTGAACTTAAGGTAAATACCTCCTACCCGGTGGACTGACGACTTGGTTAAGTGGCACGTGACCGTGACCTATGGCGCTCTATGGGGTAGGCATGTCCCGCACGGGCGTTACCTTGACGTTCTTAAGTTGTTGTTTCTTAAGTAGTACCATTATTTTAACATTATCCTACGACTGGCAATGTGAGAATCTTGTTAGAAAATAGAAAGGAAAATAAAAGGAATAATAACTTGTACCTATTTGCTTAAATTTATTAGCTTTTAGTTACCATTCGTTATTTCTATCGCAATGACCCACGAAATTCAATCAATGTTGTGCACACACATAATATCAAGGGGAAAAATCCGTACTTTATTATACCAGGTATAAGGGAGCAATCGAACTTACGGTGCCTGCTGGTCCCATATACTACCGACGCCTGTGAAGCTTCGCATAGAGGGTTATGCAAACGTGTTGCATTTCATCCACCTTCTGTTCCAATATGCCGCAGATATTGACAGACTGCACGGAACTCGACGGCGTAACTATCAAACTGAGCCGTTACCGCGCCAGCGAGACGTACCTCCCCGGTTGAGCCGGTCCAATTCGGCTGCAATGGAGCAATGACAACAATTGAGAACAAATATACTCAATCTGTAGAATTATATTAACTTCGATGTTTGCCTATACCAATAATACGGAGTAGAAGTTTGTTTGTTTTGTTGTTGTTAATCTTAGTATATTCTGGCTCGAATTGAAAATTCTTTTTGTGCTAATTAGTCAATTTATGGAAGAAGGCTTATAGGCTCATATACCATGACGATACGACTTTTAGAACCGGAGTAACGTGGAAACATGCTAGTAGATAATAAATGGGGTTAATACTTACCCTTTCATATACTCGTTGCATATCCCCCCTTTGTATGGTTTCTCGAGCTGGCCAACTAATGAGATTTTTCTCACATGTTCACTGTCGCTGACACTAAAATAACATTTCATAACAGCCTGGCGTAGGAAGTATCTGAATAAAAAAAGTAGGAATTACGTAAAAAGTCATGGCAAAGAAGTAAGTAAAAGCAAGAGAAGATAGAGTTATTTAGCTACTATTTATGGTCGATCTCACCATTTACCACTAAAGCGTCAACTATATTTATATTACCTAGGTAATACCTGTCTTTGAATTGGCTGACGTGGGGAAACGTATTTACGCGCCTTCACTGGCCCTGGGTGGGATCCAGTGGCGTGTGGGGTTCGTGGCACATTTCAGTGCCAGATGCCCACATAGACCACCGCGAGTGCCATCAGTGCTGTCTTTGATGAGGTACCTCGGAACAACAAATAATCAGGACACCTCTACGGGCAGCCAGCCCTCTAAAACACCGACTCCCCTTCTCTACTTTTTACTTTCGTCCCCACTTCTTACAAGAGGGGTACCGAGAGCGCTTCCTCCCCCTGCACTTTAGTCCACTACCACTCACCCTACACTAGACCCCTCTTCTTATAAGAGGTGCAAAGACCCCCTTCGGTTCAATTACCTTCATCTGGGTTCACCCCATGCTATTAGTAGCATGTGCCCCACCGCCACGACAAGGCTTGAACCATGGTGCGGAATAAAAGGCTAATCTAAACTAACCTAAGTATCACCTAAATGCTTGTATAATACACTCCTTTAACTATATAAATAAGCATTTATATAGCTTATATATAAATAAGCATTTATGTAGCTTATATATATAAATAAGCATTTATATAGTTAACGGAGTATTTTTGTATTATCTTTTTTAGGTTCCACCATCGATTTTCAATTTTTACCTAAATTTGATATTTGATGAGCTGAGGACGTCGCAAAATAATCCATTTCTGCGTCTAAAAATTACACATTCTATCGCAATTTAGATATTTTTATTAAAATTTAGTAATTTAGTTGACTTTTTGGTATACTTTCAAGTATACATTTGTAATTTCTAAGAAAGAAAATGATAAACATTCCATAAATATTTATACAACACGTGTGCATGTCAAATGTCAGACATATTACAGAACGCATTTTTTTTTAGTTATAACCATATGACTAGAGACTAGTCTCTGTTTGAACCATCAAGTAAGATAGGTAATATTTAGTATGACAATTTCTTCTATTCACAAACTATGGAATGGAAATTCGTAATTTATCTGGTACTATTCACAAACTATGGAATGGAAATTCGTAATTTATCTAGCCATGACTATATTTGAGACTTACACGTTCTCAAAAATTTTGGTAAGTTCCTTCTTGCACACGCTCTATGCCATTGAAACTTTTACTTATTATTTTGATAAAGAGCCAACATATGAGTCTAGTCGTATTTCTTACATGTGTTGTATTCGAAGGGTAACATCGGAACATGAAAACTTCTCACCTTGCAACAGAAATATCGAAACAAGGATCAAGTTTTGCAGTTGAGTGGACACCTTACATCAAAACAAGCGATGTAGGATGCGAGCGAGGCAAGGTTTAGAGGCAGCGGGGAAAGGGGTGGAGGCGTGAGGCGGGCCGGGGGCGGGCGATGCAGCCTGCATGAACCCGCTCGCCTCCTCCCGGCTGCACTTGTACAGGCACGCGTCACACGGCCCACTACTACACTAATACTCTTACTTTATTCACACTTCTACATTATTTATGCCACAAAATAATACGATCTGGGAAGAGCATTACCACCATCGGCTGCTCGTTATTGCATATGAAATAAATTAAGCTTTCTGCCTATCAATAAATAGTCAATCACTTTAGACCAAGTTCGAGAGCGCTCGAGAAAAAAAACCCAGTTTTCTTATATATCCGGCGTCGTTCTAATTTTTCTGATGTTTTGATAATTTTTTATTTATTTTTTTCTTAGCTTATTAAATTACAATTAAAATTAGTATTTATAACGATATTTATGATATAATCAATTAAGCCGCAATTCCACGATAACTTTTGTACCAACGACGTACAAATTTGTTATCAGTAAGAACAGCTGCAGCCATCTATTAGCTGGTAGCGGAACTAAATTAGTAGTTTGATATTTACCAACAAAAGCATGAAATACTTACTTTTTACTGTCATAGTTTATTGTATTACTTTAAATCTCTCAGGTTGCGTAATGGTTAACATTCGATCAATTTATGCTATAACACCTATGTGTTGTTAGGCTTGATAGAGAAACGAGAGCTTGATCTGAATGTACTGTAGTACCTACTTACTCCAATTAGCTGCTTTCGTAATTGATCATTATATAATTTTCCACGACTTATACACAAAAGGAAACATTTGATATTAAAAAGAAATAATTATAAATTAACATTCGTGACACACTTGTCAGTGTTGACGACGTAGCTATACTAGTCCTACCTGGAAGTTTACCAATTGTGTCTCTGTCTTCCTGCACGGATGCCGAGGAGACCCGTCACTGACAATTACTCGTATTAATTCACCATTTTCATCACGAAGTGAAACCATCAATCAGATGTCACACAGAAACCAGGCCAAAAATGATAAATCGCGGTATCAAACCGTTAACAATAACACAGGTTGTACTAACATCCGCCAATATAGACATCATTTACATGCAAATACATCGGCATTTTTATACAAAAATGAACATCCTGCCGTAATGCGATCGATTTGCATATGTTTTTAATAACATATCAGGCGAACAACAATGGTATCTATTAAATGGAGGACGCACCGTTGTGTTCGCTTCCGGTGCGCGTAAATAATTTATAAAGTTGAATCAAAGCGTCATCTACGTCAGATGATAATTACTATTTATGAATAAAACTCATGAATAGCGCAAGTGGTTTATTCATTTGTACGTTTATATAAACCGTTAATTATGCTAAAGGCTATGCTTATTGAATAGCTTTTCATTGAATATTTAAAGTGCTTAACGTGTAGTTGACGCATACTCCAATCTGCAGGAACGAATGATGTAGTCCTCGCCAGCCTTGTCGAATTAGCTGAAGCTAATGAAGTAGTCGGAGTGTCATATATAGGCACATATTATTATATAAATATAATGGTTGTTAATCAATAATTAAAAAATAATAATTTTAGGTATAACTTAAATTAAATATAGGAAGCTCACCTTTCAGAACTGATTTCAGTTTAGATTTGAAAACGTTAGTAATTTTGTAGAAGATGGCTTATCAATCTATTATTAGGACGATCATACACACATCTTATTAGATATTAACATGTAGGTAATTGTACTATTTATGTATACATCTATCATAGAATGCGCTGGTGTTTATTTGATGATAGCATGTCAAAGTAATTTATTTAAAATGACGGTAAATATATAAAAAGCTTACCTGCAATACAATCGTTAGCTTACGAGTCCTCTGCCTCGTGTGCCTACTTATACATTTCAATCAAATAAACATGAAGTACTATAGCAACACTAACCTTTCCTAATTTTTCTATGTGTCTAGGTACAGGTTGTCGGCTACTAGCAATTTTAAACTAGATAACTACAATAGTTAATAAAATATATAGTTTTTATTTTATTTGTTTACTTGGGAATTTTAATAACAATATGTTTTGTTTTTATTGCAGATGTAAGGTAAATGATATTAAGGCTAATAACTGCTCGTACTGCAATAGTCACAGGCAAAGAAATTAAATTTTCTAACGGGTTGACAATTATTATTTTAGGATAACAACGTATCGATTATTAAATAAATAATTCGTAGGTGTTGTTCATAAAAAATAGAAAGCCTTTTCTCCCTTGCATCTATGCTACTACACTACATACATCTCAACATAACTATCATCATCATTATCATCATCAGCCCTTATCGGTCCACTGCTGGACGTAGGCCTCTCTCAAAGAATGCCAAGACGACCGATCTCCTGCTACGCGCATGCATCCCGGACCGGTTACTGCACGGAGATCGTATTCCCACCTGGGGAACTGTCCGACATAACTGTGTTAAGTGTAAATGTTGTTTTTAACAATTACGATTAATACTACAGCGAAGCGATTGTGGCTTTCACACAGCAGTTTCGAATTCACGTTAACCCGCAAGAACCACTCCTCGGGTGAAAGCCTCCTCCAGAAGGGAGCATGAATGTTTGTCTTGAGCAGCCTAAGTCCATTTTAATGTTGAGTAATGATGTTCATCTGTGCTGTAAGAAGAAATGGAAAGCAATGACTCACACCCATAGACGTAGATACTTACATGCAACAAGAAAACATACTGATGACAGCGCTCCCTTAACATCATTCTATACGGATTCCTGATATATGCAACAAACGTGAAGACTTGGCCATCCCTCTACGTTAAAATTAGATAGAAGTTTGAGCTTGACTCAAGAGGTTCGTATCTGGCCATGGCAGATTGAGCCTCATTTCAGCAATTGCATTGCCTCTTACAAAGTATACGAGCACCTGCTTTGCGTATCATAAAGATAAGTTAATGTAAGTTCATTGTTTACACGAAATGTCCATGCCAATGTATTCTTATGTAAATGACGCCTAAGTGCAGGGACTTCGAACACCGACAGAAACAACACTCCGTATCTGTTGGACTATTAATTGTAAGCAACAAAAAATGCTGAACTAATTTTTATTATTCAAATAAGTTAGCAGATAAAATTTGGCCGTTTGTTATATTTCAAAATGAACATATGCGATACTATGCTATCGCAGATGTGATGATTTGACTATTGGCTAATTATCATTTTAAATCAAAAATTAAAAAGCATTCTTAGCCTTATGTGTACCGATGCCCATAAACATTCACAAAATTACAATGCCGCTGCTTTGCTCTCCTTCTAGCCCCCCCCCCCCATGGGCCACCGGTTAATCACAAACCACACGAAACGCGACACTGAAGATGTCACTTTACGGCGGTAATATGTGAGTGAGAGTTCGTGCCGTCCCAATTCCGTTGCACAGGAGGATGTAGTGTCATGAACTATGCATGGCACTACCTCCTCCTATGCAGCATGGCACTACCTCCTCCTATGCAGCATGGCACTAACTCTTCCTCAATGTAAGAATCGCGACATAAGGCTCTCAACTTTCGAGATATCGACTGTGTGGAAATTGGTCATGGAAATTTGATAACGACTCAGCATTGTAGGCTGATTAATATGCTGTAAAATTCGCCCACTTTGTTGCATATCGTTAGCGAAACTAAAGATTTTTGAAGTTAAGATTGTTTGACAATAACGGTGAACAACAATACCGTATACAGATCGGTGGCATTGCATATGTAGATTGTGTCGGAATAAAACAGTGAAGCTACAGGTTGTCTAACCATTAGGTGACAAAATATGTTCCACGCACCGATATCATCGCGGCTCGTCACCTGGGCGGAAGCGAGGCGTACACTGCTAACATAAAAACCACATTAGTTTGGGCAAGTTAATTATAATTGCCCGATACACCATTTGTCTATTACATTACAGATACAAAGAGCGATAAAATTAAAATATACTTCAAGTTAACAATGAATTTTAAACGGCTTAAACAAAATAACATTTTAAATAAACATCTTGGTATGTTTCTTTGAAATGTTATTTTGTAATGCTTCCAAGCGCCGATTTCTCAGGTTTCCTATTTGGAACCTAAGTGGAAAATTAACTAATTATTTGATACTATAATAGTAACCTTTCTTTCTTTTATTTTTTACGTATTTAGGCAACTAAAGAATTAGCTTTATACTTTCGAGCTTACGTAAATGGCGAAAATCGCGAAATTACCTTTAAATATTACTACATTGTTTAGTGTCTCATTTAAATTAAGTTACGTAAAACTTTTAGTAAGACGTACAGCATTGGTTATTTCTCATGAAGCAGGTAGTATGTATAATTGTATAATATTTATATACATGGCAATTGAAATAAACAGGGAGTTATATTAATATCTTTGTATAAATCATGTATCAAGTATGTTCTCTAGTGTGAAGTTATTAGAACAAGAGAGCAGATTTCGGCCAGATGTGTGAACGCAAAATTATTTCTTCATCGGTGAATCTTATTTGAAACAAAGTATACGTGTATTATAAACACATGAATCTGTATAAACATACATGCAGGTAAATCAGAATGGTAAATGAGTAACTGTTATATAAATATCTGAAATAGCAAAACTAGCACTACGCTCCGAAATGGAACAATCTTTCGCACGCTTCCACAAAGCTGCATTTTAAAATTAATCTAGCAGAGATCGTAAAATATTCAATAAACAGGGCAGATATGTTTGCTTTTGCCAACTTTAACATTGCTATTAAACAGTCGTGAAATGAACAGAAATAATCAGGACGGTCCGTTATAAAGCATTCGTATTGCGCTGGCGTCCGCGCGTACCGATCCTACTCACGCTCCATTACAATGCTAGTCATCTTTCGAATTTTCCTACATTGCTATTCACGTGATCGTTAATTCATTTACCATTTCTTCATTACATTTGACGAAATAGGTACTCATTTTAAATTAATTACCATGTCTACGATTATGTGCGTGGAGAGCGTTTAGCATGCGAAATGCGCCTGCGCATGTGAGCGGCGCGCGGCGTGACCGACGCATGGTGTGCGCTGCCCGGGCCGCGCGCGCGCCCGCCCCGGTACGAGACGGTTCTGTTTTTGTGAGTCGCGACGCGCGCCAACCGGCTCTTCGCCGCCAGTTCCCCAAATTCACTCATACAATACTCGGAACTAAAACTTTAAAGCTTACCGCATTCATAATTTAATATTTCCATCGACTGAATCATCAATTACAAAATAAATATGCATATTCCATACGGGATTACACTTATGATAAATCATTCCATTTTTAGACACCGATAACTGGTAGCGCTCTATTTGGTTATGACTGGAAACGCGTATGG
Organism: Eumaeus atala; assembly: GCA_017140195.1. NCBI lineage: Eukaryota > Metazoa > Arthropoda > Insecta > Lepidoptera > Lycaenidae > Eumaeus > Eumaeus atala. Next base: position 325,156 of record JAFELO010000248.1, on the reverse strand, counting down.
TAACAAGCCTATTCGCATATGTAAGTATTTTTGCAATACACAACTAGTGGCGTAGAGTGGATATTAATTCAAATATTGTACAGCAGTGGAGGGCCGATGTGCCGCGGTGGTCAGCGGGCGGCGCGACGCGAGTGCCGCGCGGAGCCTCCCGCGGCGCAACGTTGACTTTGCCACTTTTTGTTCACAAATGCCCGGCTCGTGTCTTTTTCGCTCTTCCAGATTGGAATTCGTTGAGAGATCGCCGCTGCCGGTGGCAGACGTCTTGTGAAATGTCAGCTCGGTACGTGCGCTGCGTATGCGACAATTAGCTGACTTGATCCATAGCACTCCATGTCGTTCAGGTATTACAGCCTACATAAGGAAACATACACTTCTACCATATTATCTCCAATTGATTCGTATAGTTAATTGAGACAAACCGTCGGTCAAAAATGTATATATCATCAGCTGATGATGGCAAACCAGCGCAGACCAGATACCCTCGCAGTGTAATGTCGGCTATGGTCTTCTCTATAGAGACGATTCAATTGCATGGGACTTATTATGGTGCTGCTAGACTGATTCACAATTGTACTCGTTATTCTCCTTCCCTTGTGGGTCAGCAGTTTCACGCAGCCGGAGCGAAATCAGGCGCAGGACCGACGGCTTAAAATGATTTACCGAGGCTGAAACACGGATGACTTCTTGTCTTCAGGATAATATAAAATGGAAAACCAAGCATTACAATTTAGTCCGAGTCCCAGCTCGAACCCGTAATCTCACAACCTGTGGTAGAATGTGGCTACTACTAGACATCGATGCAGACGCTCGACGTTACTATAAGGCTAAGCAAGACTTATTTGCGCTAATAGGTAATTGCAGATGATTGTCACATTTAGAAGTCAAATTTAAAGTACGAAGACTATTCTGCCATCTTCAGAGATGTTTTACAAACGGGCATCACCTGGAGCCATAGCCACACGAAAACTAGAGGCAATATGGTCACAACTTAGGTGATCATGGATCGATGATCTTCCATACCAAGTACAAGAGATTATCGATTGGTTCGCGAAGCAATATTTACCTTGGAGGTATTGCTTCTAGTTATTCTTATTTATGGCTATGCTACTCGTGGCATTGCTTACTCCTTCTACACCAGTGGCAGTAACAAATGCACATCAAACATGATGGTGAGAATATTATGGTGACAATGTCATCCTCATCTAAAAAGTAGAAAGGATGTCTATGATAAGTTTATGACCCACTTTTAACTTTTGGATAAAAATAAAGAAACGCTTAATAAATAAAGAACGCTGTACAATTTCAATGACAGAAAGTTAAAATAGAAATGATGTCATCTAATTCTTTAAGGTCTAAAGCATCTTACATTCAATAACTGCCAAAAACCGTCAGTGATATCCGCGGGGATTTCTGGAGTTATAGAATACCCCTATAGGTATTATAAATACCCCTATAGGTATTATCAAGAAACAAAAACATAATCGTTTAATGCAAAGGAGCAATCAGAGAATTTTGGAGACGACTACCTATAACATTAGACAGCATACATATGCGTTTCGCTTCTTTCCTCCTCCGCTCCGATAGGATACCTTCTCAAACCGCACGAAATGTGACTGCATAGCTGTTACTTTAGGGCAGTGTCATGTGAGCGAGAAATACTTCCCCGATCGTGCCGGCCCAATTTGGCTATAATCCAGCATGACACTACCGCTTACTAAACCTGTCATATATCTTCAACATCACTTAAAAAGAGTTTTACAATATTTAATGTCAGTAAATTTTCAGGGTTTTCGGTAATAGCTAACTTCTTAAGATCCACTATTGATATACTATTTTGCAATATCAAGCCTCTACTCGCCAACACCATGTAGATAGAACGATGATTTTACACTTTAATATAATCATGATTTAGCAACCATGACAATCTCTCGCCTCACCAAATATTCTCACATAAGATGGGAAATGAGAATGGTAATAATATAAGTTCATTGCTTCAAAGAGTATAACACTGAGGCAATTATGGAAAAGGCGAGCGAAGGTGTCGTGAGTAGCGCGGGAGCGGCGTACACGTGTTGCCGACTACCTGCATAATGCAGCTCCAGGGTTATACAAAACGGGACACGTTAAAATATAAGCCGGTTACTTGCTAGTCCGAGCCCTTGTTGTGTAGTAGATGATATCCCTGTGCAGACGACTGGCTTGACGTGCAACAAGTTAGCCAAATACTGCAAGTAATGGTCATAGTCACAAATATGCCTAGATTTTTTTATTGACTCAGTTTAGCTGAGTTTTTTAAGGAAGTAATGATGTGATCGATAGATTAATGTACAGGTTGTCTATGTTGCGCCAAGTGCTCAGCTGTATTGCAGCTGAATTAGGCAGGCACGACCGGGGAGATACCTCTCGCTCACGTGATGCTGCCGCAAAGTGACAGCTACACTGCAGAGATTTGTGCTTGTTTTCTGAATTTCCGGGGGCCTATTGGAAAGAGGGAAAGCAACACGTCTTCCTTACAATTATGCGGCTGTCTATCGCCGTTGGTAGTCATCAAAGCCTCGGATTATCCGTTATACTATAACTTAAAAGTTACGTGATCGCTTCGCGCTGCTGGCCATAGACGTCTCTCAGCAAATCACAAGAAAGCCGGTCTTCTAAAGCTCTATATTAGATTGTTGACGTTATTTTCATTTCCTTTTATAGAATATGGGGGCAATTGCCTTTTAACACCCAAATAATTACTAAGCTGATGCGTTGCCCTCCTTCCACCCCCACGAATGGGCCACCGACTACTTATATACTACTTATATATACATATATATATATATATATATATATATA
>JAFELO010000248.1:311745-322289 GCA_017140195.1 Eumaeus atala | reverse complement strand
ATATATGTAAAACTATTTTGGACGCCTGTACTAATTAAATAGCAATATTATAAAATTTTCATATTACTTTACCCCAAAATCTGTCAGCTATCAATAGTACATCGTTTTAGTATAATACAATTTACAGTACTGTAAAGACTACAAAAAGCGCCCAGTGTCTAATAAAGAAAGATATCTAATAGACTTACTTCAACTGATTTTCTTTTTGACTTCACACTGTTAGTGCCTCAAGGCCTTATTTTATCTAACTGCGAGAGAACGAGGAGGGTAATGTTTTTCGAATTTATATATATATATATATATGTGTGTGTGTGTGTGTGTGTGTGTGTGTGTGTGTGTGTGTGTGTGTGTGTGTGTGTGTGTGTGTGTGTGTGTGTGTGTGTGTGTGTATTTAAGTCGATTTCTATATTCTTTACTAAAGCCTGAAAGGATTGATGGATTTGAACATATGGGTTGGCATTAGATTCTTCTATTTTACCAAACCTTAAACATCATTTAAACTCTGACGTGATTCCTTTTCTTTTCGACTGGAAACTTGTGAGAGATCTTGTGCGAAAAGTTTAGAACTATTAACATTTCATTGTTATTCACTTTCTCAAATCTATGCTTATAAAATTTACAAACTGTTGACCCAATATCATTTAAATCATCACTTTAATTGGGCTTTGTATCATTATTTTATCGAAGAAATTTTAGTATCTTGTCAAAAGTGTGTCATAAATGGAATTTAAATAGTCTCATTGATTCATGACACAATATGCAACTAGAGTATAAACGACGAATAAAAAATTTCTACCGTACAAATAGAGTATACCGATTGATCAATTTCCCTGTCTGTCTGTAGCCATATAATAATAAAACTTACTATTATACTGGCTGTTTGTGGCCGCCGTACCGTCAATTTGATGTGTCTCTCTTTGTTAGCGGAACTCAGTAATGAAGTTTCATTCAAATCGGTAGAGTGTTTTCGATGTTCAATACGGACTTAGGTGACTTCCGAATTTTATGATAAATAGATTCGAATTATTCTTTAATTGACTAATCACAATAATTTTGCCAACATCCTACCAATTAATAGATAAAGAAACTTAAATAAACTAATTAATAATGATTTTATTCCAATACGAAACTCCTGGTGTGAATAACAAGAAGTCAATATGATATTGAGATGTATGCTAATTTATTTATACTTATTTATGCACATATTATTTTCAAGCAAAATATGATGGAATATATCAGCGAGCTGCATAATGTGGCCATATATAATATTAAAAATAAAAAAAATATGGCAAGCGAATGCCCCGGTGGCAGCCCTTTGCAACTACAGAAAGAGAGCCGCTTGCCCTTCCATTGAATCAAATTCATATATTTTGAGATTCAGTCGCCAATTTTATTTGTACAGTCCACGAAAGAAAACCATTTTAAAGCAATATATTAATTTGAATGTGACAAAAATTTATTCTGTGAAATACACATTTAGAAGGAAATAGTATTTTAAAACGTAGGTAACTGCAAGGAACGAGTAGTTTCAAAGTAGATGTTTAAGATAAATTATGTGGAAACACCGCGTGAGTGATGAATGTAATGAAATAAATTAGTCAGTGATAATCAACATTTTTCCTGAAACGTAGATTGCGTCTCAACTATAGGTACAAGGACCTCAAATATAGAATGGTCGCACAATTTGTCGACTGTACCTACATTCCAAGAATTGTTTTATTGGATTATGCGGCGAGGACGCGAAGCAGCTATAACTATTCAGTGTCGTCTTTTGTGTTATGGAAAAACTTGTTCTTAAACCCATGTAGTGTGAAAGTGTTGTTTATTTTTGCAGTTTAATGTTACATATGTACACATATTATCGCGTCCGCAGACCGGCTGTCATCTCTGAGCACGCCGCGCACCTCGCGTTGTTAACGCGGACAATGTAATGCACACCCAGAACAATATCAACTCACTTTTTATTAACACGAGTATTTGTTTCAATAAAACCTCAACAATTAACTTCATTATCACTCTATGTTTTTACAAAAGGTTTATCACACCTGCTGGAGAATTATATGAGTAACAGCGACATTGTTTCAGCTTATGTTTGGAAATTCTTCTATGATCTACAAATAATATCCAATGGCCCTTGTGGCAATGGCAATCTATCATAGACTCGTTTATCATGGCCTGAGTAATTAAAGCCGGTCCGGGATGGATGCGAGTAGCAGGAGATCGGTCGCCTTGGCGTTCATTGAGAGAGGCCTGAGTCCAACAGTGGACCGATGAGGAATGATGAAGTGATTACAAGGATGTTATACAAAATATTCACGCAATTTGATAAAGGCCCTATATGCGAGGGCCATGTGATAGCAATAATGTAAATAATCAAATCGTCTGGACATTACTAGTAATGCTCATCAGCCATCAATCAGCCTTTCAAACATACCCTTGGCTTAGGTTCGGAGACTTAGGCGGAAGCGACGGGCTAACAACTTAACAACAAAAGCTAAACTAAGCATCTAGTCTCTAGTTGTTAAGTCATTCTGTTTTTATTACATATACATACTACTCACATGGCTGCACGAAACGCTACAGCATAGCCACCACTTTAAGGCAGTATGTGTAAGTTAGAGGTACCTTTCCGGTCGTGTCGGCCCATTTCAGCTGCAATGTAGCATTGTATAGTTTTTCTAAATGTACACAAAAAAATATTAGTTTCACATCGTATATTGTATATTATCTGATGAGTCTGTGCTCACACCATGTCGAGAATACAAAAACTAAGTTAAAACCATTAATGACTCATTTTGCCCTCAATAACTTGTCGTTATTCATAATGCGCGGCCTTTAGAAAAATACCCTTAGTTATTACCTGCCCCAGAATATATTGGTAAATGTATGTATCTATCTAGGTTCGAGCTCTTCTGGATATAATTATAATAAAGTGAGATATAACACAAAGCATATAGCATAAAGTTAGCTGAGTATTCAAAATAATTCTGTTTCGCCTGTATTACAAATTGCCTACGTATTTGACTACACGAGTATATTTATTTTTTCTAATTATAAGTAAATTATTTGTATATACAAGTTACAGGTAACATATAAAATGTTCTATTTTTAATAAAGTAAATCAGTGAGGCGAGATAAAGTTCTTGGAGTCATCGGCAAATCCCTGGACTTTAGCGCAACTTGGCGGAGACTAATGTTTATTTGGACATATTTATGGCTATAGTTCCGCTTTTTGTTCGGATGGAAATATGTGTGGCGGATCGCACGTCTGCGTGAGATTTTGGACACCTCTCCGCTTACTAAATTTAATATCGTCGGCCTTCATGGCATGGAAAAAAAACTATGAAATCGCCATTGTGTCGGCGAGCGAACGGCAGTTCGCGCCTGCAGCTTATGAAATCATTTTGTTTTTATTTCAAAATGTATGTTTATGATAACACCTGTTTCGTTGATGCCTCAGCAATCGGTGTCAGTCGGAGCTTGTCTCGATTTTTTGCCAATTTAAAGACTATAAAGACGCCCGCATCGTGGGCTAATTTAACCGCTGTTCACCGAATTACGCATTTATACGCTCTTGTTTAGACAAAGCAAGCTTCTTGTTGCAACCAAAAACTTCACTCCGATATAACAATACCCGTCCCTTATTTGCAGCGTGAGTACCTACTCGTGAGTAATGCTGTAATCAAATAATAATGTACGTTTTGAGCTTTTTTGTGACACGACCATTTTATCTTAATTTTCTTCTCGGTATTCTCAGTTTTTATAGTTTAAGGGGACAAACTAGCAGCCTTCACTGCTGATGACGACCGGCGTCCAAGAGATACACATTACATTATATTACAAGGTGTATTGCCCTCCTCTCTCCCAATGGGCCTCTAGTTACGCAAAGAAATGCGTACATAGCTGCCGGTTTGCGATGTCATGTGAGCGAGAGGTTCGCGGTATGACGGCCCAGATCGGCTGCAATACAGCATAAAACTATATTTTAATAAAAATTTTGCCAAGACATAGTATCTTTTGGGCATATGTTTTGGCAAGTATTGGTTATAGATATCATGTTCAAAACTTCTATACGGTTGTAATATTTTCGATTACAGAAGTCGCATCGTTGATATGTCAATGACTGACTAACAAATCTCAGTAAAATAGTAAATACAGCCGCTGTATAACTTTAGTTTCGTACTCTGAGTGTAATTAAGCGCTGTAAACTTCAAGTAAAGGTAGTATAAAGTCGCTCGATGACATTTACTCGTATCAAAGAATCTCGATTTACATTTACCCGTCGTAATTCCACTTATATATTGATTTATTATTTCGACGATTAAGTTAATATCAAGGTGAATAGGATATTTCATATTTACCTTCTAATAAATCAATCGTATAAATCTTTGTTTATGTCGACTATAATGATGCGCTTGTCAAAGCACAACCGCGGCGATCACGGTCCAGCCTTCTGCATAATTACGCTGAAGGAATGTGGTCCCTTCAATATGATAACAAAGAAAGATGACCTGACTTATGATAGTAAAAATTTATAGCCGTCCCAATAGAAATATGTTACGGAATAAAATCTGTGGGAACCGGCTAACTTTCGACCTGTTCCAGATTGCTATTTACAATAAAATAGCGTGGTATTACATTAAATCGCCGACGGAACATTCACCGACATTTCCCTGTTATCGATAGATATTTATCACATTGTTATTAATTCCAGCGCAGATGTAATATTACAAGAATTGAAATCACAGTTTATCTCGTAAACCAGCTCAAACATAGGCTACAGGGATACAAATATGTCTATAGAGCCGTTCAAATTGATAAACCACATGAAATCGCAGATAGTGAAGCCCTCCTTAGCGTATCCACGAGTTGTATATTATCGTAACACAATCCATAAGAAAGCACCACAATAATCGTACATTTTACTAGACAATGTTCCTTTGAGAATAGAGTTAAGACGTACAGATACAATGTCGAAGATTTGTTTTGGTCAACACTATGAGTGTGCGTGATTACCTCTCCGACGGAATCTTTTGAAAAATAACATTCCTACTTAGATATATAAAGAGGTATTCTCTTCGTTGCGACGTTTGCAATTCACGCGTAGATAACACAATCTCTCTTGTACACTAAATTAATATGTAAGGAAATGTTGCTCACGATAATATTGCAATCAAAATTGACGTGGGAAATTTGCTCATTTGTGAGTGAAGCGGTACTGCTTGTGACTATAAATTTTACAATGAATTATAGCACTACTCTACTGAGCTTAGATGTTGCATAATTCAATCATATCATCTAGAATACTTTAGTCTATAAATATAACGGCCTTATTGAATGCGTTTATAATGCTATTGTAATTGCCATGTTATTATTGCTATTGATCAGTAACATAAATTATTTATCTAGAACATAAGTTGACTACGTTGTTCTTAATTATGCAGACTTTATAGCTACAGGCACTTATAACATTGCAGTGGGGGTCACTAAATATTTTTGAAGTACACTAAAATAATTCTATTTTCACCGACTAATTTAACAATACACATAATACTATGATACATATAAATCCATCCATCCTGGATCTAGAAGTAGCAGGTATTCACGATAAATCTTAGTGTATACGTAGATGTTTTCAACAAATATGTAAGACATATTGTGATGTTTAAATTTAAATGATACCTGTGTGAATATGCATAACATTCAATTCAAATTTGATTAACTAATTATTACTCGTTTTCAAATATTATTAATGTATGATTTAGGTATCCGCATATTAGTACTTTCTTTTTTGTTATTTATATCTCATCCTGTGCCAAGATGAAGCAATTCAAAAACTATTTCTACCATAATTAATAATTCTTTTTTTAAACCCCTGTTGAGATAAGACGATCAGCAACGAACAGTGGCGCATCTTTTCAACAAATTACCTAAAGCAACAAGAAGGAATCTCTTCCTAAGCGTTGAGATCCATAACGATACTAACAACCATCCATATTTATAATCATAACTCTGTCCGTGTGTTCCAAGACATACCTAGGAACGATAAAACTTGCGACACCTCGCACACTATCGCTACTCGTAGAGAGATAACCTTCACTTCATTCACAATAAAAATATTGCTAATGATACACAAGTTAATTTATTCCAAGTAAATTTTGTGAGATAAGAGTGTTGAAAATTAATTCAGTTTCATGCACCAGGTATAAGAAATCACGTTAACAGACATAGAAGGATATCAGTTTCATTATCGATTGTAATTTATATAAGTTCTTACTTCTGTCAAGTAAGAAATAAAAATAACGAAACCATGCTTGGCCGTTTTGAGGGAAGGACGCTTGAGTCTAAGCTATCAACCAGGATATTTGTCTCTAGTTTTGGACTCATTCGTTCGTACTAATCTTTTTTCTTTCATTGCTTGACTTCTATACCGGGCGGACGGTTGACTCTAAGCTTACCAACTGTGATACAATATCGCACATTGTGTTAGGTCGACCAGCTGCATTTAATGGTAAGTGATAGACGGCAATAGATGTCTACATCTCCCGGTGATAAAACCTGTTTGTCTATATAATAAAAACGAAAAAGTATTTAAAGTGTATGTTAATAGACGGAGACGTTAAAACAGCACAAACGGACACGTAACAGTGTCCGGGCACACTTATATACAGGTACGAGATGTTCGCGATATGGCGAGCCTCGCTTCCTGTTCTAACTTCCACTTTTTGCATAGTGCGTGAGGTCGACCACATGACGGATCTATCCCTCGCCATAAAATCACACTCCTATTAGCCATTATACCATGTTTTGCTACAAAGATGATATTCAGATAAAGAACAAAAAGATAAGTAATATTTTATCCTAATTGGGTTAAAAAGCGAACAGGTTTGAAAGATATAATCAGCGGATTTTGAGGGGCCCATTCGTCAGCTGGGGATATGTAAATCCTGTTTTCCCATGAAATCGAAAAAAACTATCATTTTTAATAAGACAAAATGACGTACGAATAAATCTTCATTGTATCCCTAACGACTGGAGGGAGTAAAAAAAGCAAATATCGTGATCCAACCTCCAAACTACACATGTAAAACTAAAATGAGTATAACATATTCGTTATTATGCATCGAGAACAGAATACGTAAGCCTCAAAGGGATCGTGATTGTATTTTCTTTTAAAGAGTCTGCACATTGCCTGCAAAATTGACATCCAAATCAGATTAATCCAATCAATGGGAATTTATGACGCACTCGTGGACGGGCCTGTTCTGTGCTATTCAAAGCTCTGCGTCGGCTAATCAGTTATTAACCAACAATGCATGTCCGTGTTGCTCTGATGCGAGGCAAATGTTTATATTTATACGCGAAACTACGCACTGGCATGATACCCATGTTATTTTTTGATTATTTGTAATTGTATATCGCGGTACAATTGAAAATATCTACAGTGTAAATTTTTACCGCAGAGACAAATACTGTGAAAAAAGTTTGCCACTTGATACATAAGTAATAAAATTATATTATTATGCTGATGTATTGTAGAAGATTGTAGGCCAATTTCGAATACAGTTGACACACGTAGATCTTTGAACTTTCTCACCATGGTTGAAGGCTTGTCGTGGCGGTGGGGCTCAGAAGCCTGGGGTGCATCGAGAGACATCGGGTGAAACTAATTGAAAGGAGGAGGCTCTTTGTACTCCTCTTATAAGGAGAGGGGACAAAAGGTCAAAAGGAGGCGTTTGCGTACTGGGCAAGGGGCGAGGACGGGAACCTCACCCCATTGCACTGTCCCAATTTTGTAGGGGTTGTCTTGTAGTGCGGGACTACCCCATCTGCGAAGGTGGCACTCATGTCCACGAGGTGTTATTCGCGGTTATTCGGCACTATCATGTTCAGCGAACCCCACACATCACCGATCCCCACCCAGGACCAGTGAAGGCGCCTAAATGAGTTCCCCCACGTCAACAAAAAAAGCGCCTTTCAACTTAGCAATAAAGAACTTTGAACACAATGTAGTCTTATAAAGCGCAAAACAACGGATGAGCTTTTGCGCCGAAATGGTTCGTGTGATATATTGATGTACGATTAGAAACATTCATTTTGCAAGAACTTTCCTATAGCTCAGATATCATGACAATTAAAACGAATTTATCCTTTTTCCTGGTTCAGAAGAAGTAGTGCTTATGTTTATTCGTTTCTTTGGAATTTGTGACACGTTGAATATAGAGATACATTGTAATACCGCCATTTTGTAAAGAACCACATTATGAACCTTTCTGTGAAAAAAAAGAAGTTTTTGTACATGCATACATTTGGATCTTATACCGTCAGTCTTTGATCATACGAGAAGTCATTTGATAAACTGATGAAGCAACTGCTGAATATAGGCCTCCATCAGTGAAAACAAAGATAACTTACCCCTTGTAACTTGTAGCTATTTTGGTTTTAGGTTTATAATGGAATGGCTTACAATGCCTATAGACATCATCACAAAATTAACTTTGCTGAGCATACCTCCCCGAAGGACATTAGAGATCATACAACTGTTAGTTATCATGTAATTGCCATCTAGCTTCTATCTGTTTGTTACGAATTGCGTAGCATACAATAATATTATATGGAATTTTATAAAAAAAAAAACATCTTTGATATTTCATATTAACTCTAGACAATTATACTTATTGATTGAGATTGAAAATAAATAGAATTAATAGAACTTAACGTATGATATATACACGTACATAATGAGCATATCATTATAGTCTGTTCTTCTGTTCGAGTATATGTGTCAGCACTCAGAACGACAAAAGAAATGTGTAAAATTGAACAATAACACACGCTGGTTAGCGGTTGTTGGAAGTCGATCATTCGTATTCGATGAGCACACCTGTATCACACCAGAGGCACAACTCCGTGGAATTATTCCGAAATTTGCCAACCTCTTCAAAAGTCGCACAAGTTGCGTTTTTGCTGCAATTATTGGGACGTGCAGAGCGGCTGCCTTGCTCAAAGATTCTTTGATTTATATGTCTGCTTTACGATGGAGATACGATTAAAATACGATTCGATCTACCAAATGTTATACCTTTTTAGGTAGCAAGCAGTTAATGTTCATAAATTGAATATGCGATAGTTCCTCCTCTTTTTTATGCATATATTACTACTATACATGTATATGTACAGCCGTGGGAAGGTACCCAGGGATATTATCTTAAACAAGAACATTATAAACAAGGCAGCATTGCCGACTCTTCCCATTTAAGATCCTTGATTTACAAAAATGCAAGATGTAGCTTTTATACCGAACTATCATTCTAAAGCATCCGTGATTGATCATAAATATATCTCCTTGCAATGTCAACCTGACGTCTATGATTAAAGTCGTTTCACAATTCTGATTATAATTAAAAGATGTGCAAAATTTAAGCGTATTTCGCAATGTCCATAATTTGACAGTTGCACATCTTTTATATGGACGGTATTGAGGCGCTCACTGTATATCTTGGTATTTTGCTAAATCGTTGGTCTATATCTACCTTTTGTTTGTTCTCAAAGAGTAGTCTTGATATGATATTATAATGATATCATTTATAAATCACAAATCTATATCATAGACAGATAAAATTAAAACCTACTGAGACAATTACCGGCTTTACGTTTCAGTGCTTAACAAATCACGAATAGAAACATAATTTTATATATGCTATTGCTGCTGATTTGTGTTTCTGTACATTTCTCATATTGTTAAAAAATTGTCAACGTTAGACGTTAAATTTTTACATTATACACAATTATTTATGTCCCACTTATTAATCGATATCAAATGTCCTTCGATCACTCGCTCACTCATTTCAAAATACAAACGAATCTTCTTTATTGGAGCCAAAGACCACACTATATCTAATGCTACTTTTAATTAAATCCTTTTTCTATTTAAAGCAATAAGTCGAACCATGTAATTATTCCACGTTAGTAAATTATATGGCTTAAATTATAAGGTCCGTTATAATATAAATCATGGCCATATTTAATGCGAATTAAAGCGAACGGCCAGGCTGATACGTGTCAAACCACGGCCATTTACGCGACTGTCATCCAGCCAAGGGACGCGTAATTAAAATCAATATTTATAGCCTTATTAGAAGAAATATAAAGAAACCATGAACATTCCCTCATTGACGTGTGCTGTCACTCCTTCACTGTCAAGCGATCATAAACCTTCGGTGCCCTCGGGAACTGACTTCTTAGGTAAAATACCTTTTAATTAAAAGTATTTTTTTGCAGTTACGTCGTTGTAATTGCTTTAAAAATATTGCGTTAAATAAACTTAAATTATTGCCAGTGCTGGCTCTAGCTTATACCGTCCACCTTCAATTCAGTAGTAGATGATGTTTACATGCGGATATGATACTAAACCGATAAATAATAATTAATTAATTATAATTACTGTAAAACGAATAGGTAACTTAATTAAGAATACTTGAATTTCATTCTTAATTCCTTCATTCCATTTACAGTAACATTTTTGTGCTCCTTTTAGATTAAAT